>BGPR01000080.1:1068144-1111206 GCA_013235015.1 Araneus ventricosus
CTATGTACTTCGTTTCAGTTACGTATTGCTACATTAGCGGCTATTTGAAAGAAAAGACAGCCTCCGTCATTTTTTTTTATTGAGCAATAAATGAAATTCCTTTTACGAAAATTATGAATAACTCGAAGCGATTGATTCTACTTACTATCTTTATGTTTTCTAATTTTCTATCTTTATTGAATTGAAACATGCTTATGTTTCAATTCAATAAAAAACTCTGCTGAATTAGTTGGCAATTTTCATCGTACATTTCAAATTTTAGGTAAGCCTGTAAATAAGAAGGTGCGCAGAAAGAAAATGAATAGAACAAGTAAGGCTTCTAAAATAATTGCAGGTTACATGTCTATCACTATTTCAAATTTAAATACCTCGATGTGGGAACTAATGCCATGCTAAACATAATCAATATTCCCGACTAACAAGAGGTTAATAAAGTCGACTAGTGTTGTTATAAATTAGGTTAACGGCACGTTTTAAACCGAAGCGTGTGCAATAATTTGAATTGTTTTATCAAAAGCTTTAGAAATTGGAATACCTTCCATTATTAACACATTCAGCACGGCTTGTTATAGCACCGCTATTTCATAACATCGAGTTAAAATCAGTGGCGTAGCTAAAAAGGGGTGGTACTTCGACAAAATCTGACTTGCAGGAAAACAATTTTATAACTACGAAGAGAAGTGCTAATAGGTCAGTCATTGGTGTTCATAATAAAAATAATTAACGTAATTTATTCGTATTTTTTCCTTTTGTAGGTAAATTGCCGATAAGTGAAAAAAAAAAGACTGGTGGTGGACACGCGATTTCGCAAACCATTAGGTATATACAGAGATAGAGGGCATCAAACTATAATCACGTTACTAATAAAAAGTTTTATTCCTGAAATTTATATATTTTTTATTTTGTGGTTTATGTGCTCTATGTAACTCGTAAAGGCAGGGTGGCATTTTGCAAATTTGCTCAGGGCAGAAAAGTTGTAGCTACGCCACTGGTTAAAATTACACCCGTCCTCAACGTCGTAAAATCTTAAAACAACAATACAAATTTTTCACATTATTTGCACGTAATTTCCATTCCTTTTCCAAAATTATGCCCTTTTTGTCCAATCGTCAACAACCGCAAGAAAAAGCATTATTTGCTTTCCAATAAATGAACGGATGGATGCAAAGAAAAGGAAATGATAAGAACCTCGTGTTATTTAATGATTGCTACTCTTACGTGCAGTATCAGCATCCGACAAAATGTCTTGACCTATGGCGAGTTCCCCTTTTTTTCCTGCCAATTCAATGTCCCAATTTGTCATTTTCATTCCATTACAATATTCGTCATTCTGTCAATTAAGAATGCTTACTTTTATTTAAGACCAATATTTGCCAAGTTTTGGTTTTTACTAACATTCTCTAATGTCTTTTTCTCAATTAGTTCCTTTTCTTTCTCAATATTTCGTTTGTTATTGTAAATTTTAATTGAGTTACACTGCCGAGACAAAGGAAAGAATGCGGATAAAAGTACCGAGTTAAACGTTACTGAAGGAGGAAAGATTCTACTTCATTAAAATTCTTCTCTCTTTTAATGGTCGAGATATCCCGTCTGCCAGGAATATTTTCTGTGCGCTAGAGACGAGCCATGATTATAATTTCGTCTTCTGCATTTTCATATAATACGTCTGCATAATCTATGAAGTGGAAGAAATATAATCGGTTCACATGACGTTATAATCACATGATAAACGCAACTGCGCATGCGATCTTATACCATGTTGTTTTACGCTGCGACGTGACGTCCTTACCTCTCACAATATGTGCAATGGATTCCAAAAGTAGAATGGCGTGCGCATTTAACATGTATCACGTGATCGAGAAATGACTCTGTAGTGCAAGGAATAGTCAACAGGCGTGTCATAACCAATAAATAATTTTTAATGATAACAATAATAATTTTTTATTCAACGTATAAGTACATTGAATATGCAAGAATTCGGAATATTCTATCTTTTCAAGACGAGCTAGCAGGGATAGAAATGTTATTTCTTTTTTATCAAAAGAAATTTAAACATTATCTAGAAAACGTTATGAACTGACCTAGAAATGTTGTTATCTGTCCCCATCGTAAGAAAAACGACCCATAAGAAGCCTCATCATTTAGCTTCTCTTAGAGTGCACCGAAATTCAACTCGCTGCAATGAAGATATCTTTCTGAATATTAACGATATTGAACTGAAATTTTTATATAAGTTGCCCTATATATCTGGCTTTGAAGTTACGAATGGGTCATGGTACTACTTGAATGGGTCAAGTATACTTTACTTTACACTACGACACACTCCTGACTCCAGAGATTAAAATCTCCAGTTTGCAGTTTGGATGAGTGTGCGTAGAAACTTTATTGAACAAAAAAGGGTTACATACAGTGTTTTAACATCGACGAAAAACATGTGAAAATTAAAAAAAGTATGAAAAATGTGTGTTTACATATGAAAAGAAAGACTCGACGTCGCAAAAACAATTTTAAGACGGGTCAACTATACTGCCCTCCTAAGCTCAAAAGGCGTATCTCATTTTTCAGATTTTCCCTACTTAGTAATGTTTGCGAGAGATATTTTTTTCTTTACTGGTTTTCTACTATTTCTTAATAAGATACAACCTTTTTGCTTAGGAATAATGCCGGGCAGCTCACAAACATTACTAAGTAGGAAAAATGTGAAAATTAAGAAAAAGAAAATTAGATACTCCTTTTAACACGTTCGCTGCCACTATTCACGCCTGAGATTCGAACCATCTATATAATTAGATACCCCCTTCTGTGCCATCTCTTAACTACGGTAGAGAAGGGGTCATTTAATTAGATAATATGTTCTGGACAAGGCAACGCGTTTGTGGCAGTGATGTGTTAAGCTTAGGAGGAGAGTATATATAATCATATATGTTTCTACACCTTTTACGACTTTAGAAAGAGTTCCATGAAATTAAGTAACTTTTATTTTAAATACTGAGTTTCATTTATAACACGACATATCGAACACAGGTGTGTGGATTGTTCAAATCTATCCAATACTTTTTAAAACACCAGGATCATATTTAGGATTATTTTAGTGGGTGTAATGATCCACCTGGTAACCTTCATTGCACTGTCAACTTGAGTTGTAAATGACTATAGTTGACGCATCTACAAAACATTTTCTTTAGTAATAAAATAATAGCTATTTCAATAACTGCCGAAATAATTCCAGCTTCAACAACTCTGAAGAAAAGTTGGGAAAATGTTAAGATCGTATCGTTACTAAATTACACAGCCTTGCCTAAACATATTTTCAAGTGAGGCCTAGAAATAATTTGCGGTTCTCTCCATATATAACAAAATTGTGATTACGAGTAAAAACAACAATTTTATTATTATAAATGTTATTACAAATCGTTAGTACGCTCTTCGTTTCTACAAATCGTTAGTATACTTATTATTATTATGTTATTATTTTAACAGAAAAGATGCTACAAGTTTGTTCATTATTTTTAGCAAAATTTTTTACTGTTTAGTACCCTTTCTGAGTATTCACCCAAGGTAAGTGCCTCATTCGCCTCACCCTTTTACAGGGCCAGCTAAATAATTTCAAAAACTTATTATGCTTGACGACTAGAGTTCAACATTCCACGGAGAAAGTAACAGAGCGTTGGATTCCAAGAGCACTGGAATTTTCTCTTGCATCTCTCACGATTTTAGCTAAGGGGAGAAAAATAAAAATAATAATAAAAAAAGAACAGCAGGTGAAGTCTTTGCCGCCAAACATAACAGTGCCAATGCCAACTCACCCAACTTCGGTCGAGTGTGTCAGATCAGATAGATGGCAAGGGGAAAAAAGAAAAAGCATAAATAAATAAAAGCTCTTTCAATGTCACAAAACACGAAAAAAAACCCCAACGTTTTTTAAGCAAGACATAAACGCTCTCTTCAACTCATCTAGACCTTTTCGCGCCTTAAGTGTATTTTTACTTTTTATTCACGAGGGAATTGAAAAGGAGGAAAAATCAACATTTCAAAAGCGAGTCAAGATCAGTTTTGAATAGCATATAAAATTATATTTAGAACACCTGGGCTCAGAGATTCGAACGACTCCCGTACGTGTCCTTGAGTTTCGGAAATATTAGTTTTTGAATAGGAAGTTTTAAAAGATGAATTGGATGTGTAAGGAACATGAACACAAGTGGTCGTATTTTGTGCCAGCTGCCATCGCATCAGCATGCTTTGCTTATTGTGTTCATATGCTGGAATATTTTTTTGAGGTCATTCAAATACAAGTAAAATGCAAACATTAGCATTCAGCCACGAAGCTAATTCATATCTGGAAAAGAAAAGGAATTGTTTAAATTTATAGGGACATATATTATATCAGCATAAAGAACGCTAAAATGATCAGAGAAGTTCTGAAACACACTAACTCTGAAACATCATACATGCACCTAGTGAAGCTTAGGAGTATTTTGCTTTGCATGTCAACAAGCAAAAGTTTAAGGAGTAGCAACTATATATATAAAACTCAACGTATGTATGTATATATGTTTCATCCAGCATCATTTCCGAATGGCTGGACCAATTTTGATGAAACTTGGTACGCAGGTTCCTCATTGGCCGACTTGAAGTAATGTAGGGGTAAATAAGCCCTAAGGCAGCCCCTCAAGGTAGGGTGGGGCAAAGTCTCAAATATACATGTAACAAATAGGTCGATTGACATGCTTGGCGATTTTCATGAAAATTAGTACACATGTTCTTCATCAGCCGATTTGAAGTACTTTTCGGGTAAATAATAAAAAAAAAAACGCCCTAAAGCAGTCACTCAGGGTAAGGTGGGGCAAAATCTCTAAAATACATGTAAAAAATTGGCCGATTTGCACGCTTGATGATTTGGGCGGCTTGGGCGATTTCGATGAAATTTGTTACACATACTTCTAAATTAGCCAACTAAAAATATTATATGGGTAAATGAACGCTAATCCAAATCCTGAGAGAAGGGCGAGGCAAAATCGTCAAAACACATAGAAACTCTTGGAACGATTCACATGCTGTTAGATACGGATAGGGAGATTTTGATGAAATTCGGTGCATATGTTTCTCAGTGGCTGATTAAAAATACTCTATGGGTAAATTAACGCTAACCCAATCCCTGAGGTTAGGGTTCTTTTAAATAAATCTAACACATGGGGCAATTAACATAAAAATTTATACGGCTGGGGTAATTTTGATGACACAGGCTACATATGTTTCTCACAGGCTGACTGAAAGTACTTTAGAGGTAAATAAACGCTAATCCAATTCTTCAGAGGAGTGTGCGGCAAAATCGTCAAAATAGATGTAAACTTTTGGGCCGATTGACATGCTGTTGGATATGGCTAGAGCGATTTTGATAAATTTTGGTACACCTACTTCTAATTGGCCAATCAAAAATAATGTAGGGGTAAATGAACGCCAACCTAATCTCTGAGGTTAGGGAGGGAGTCAGAGTCGTTTAAATAGAAGCAGCAAATAGGCGATTGGCATGAAATTTGATACGGTTGGGGTAATTTGAGGAAACTTGATATACATATTCCTCATAGGCCAAATAAAAACACTTCAGGGATAAACAAATACTCATCCAGTACCTGAGGCAGAATGGAACAAAGGCATAGGCCGATTGGCACGAAATTCGATACTGCTGGAGCGATTTCGATGAAACTTGGTACGAGTGTTCTTCATTAACCGACGTCAAGTACTGTTGGGGCCAGTCCTTCAGTGTAGGTTAGGGCAATGTCTCCGAAATACACGCAAAAAAAATCTATTGATCGAAATGAAACTTAACTCGCAGGCTTCAACGTGTCGAAATAAAAATATGGAGGGGTTAAATCTTGTCCGGCAACCCTTTAGAATGCTAACTACCGATAAAAAATGTAGAAAAGTTTATATAGAACGGCTGGTACAGTTTTGACGATGCATGTTCATTAGTTGATTTAGACACTTTAATTGCTGCAATTTTAGTTGAAAAAAGACTCCCACATTCTTCAACAAACCCACTGACAATGTAAGAAATATATGTAATATTATGAACTATGATATATGATAGAAACTTTTATAATATTAATTTATGAATCATTTCATAAAAATAATTTGAGAAATATTACAGCAATAAAGTAACATTAATAAGTATTATGTTATTTATAAAACATTGTTCAGTTTCCTGTTTCCAAAAAAATTTTGACCCGAAAAAGACCGGACAAACGACGGGTACTCTGCTAGTTTGATATTAATTCTCAAATATTCGCTTTGACATTTGGTAACCAGGACAGGATTTACACATTTCTACGCCCTAGGTCAAAGCATTTCTTCGCCCCGCCTCAAAAGTTAATATATAATTTTCAATTTAATACACAATAGTTTATTTTTGAAACATATAAGCACTCAATATAATCTTCATAATCTTTGAACCACATTAAATTTTCAATTCAAAATTATACTACTTAATGAAATAATATTTGGATTATGTGCCTTTTATGCGAGACTATTTAACCTTACATGGTAAATTATATTGCCTAATGGTCCAAGAAATATACTTGTTGACATCCGAGGTGTCACTGAATAAACATATATAAGCTGCACTTACAGGAAGTATTTTAAGTAGTCTTGGAATTCAATGTTCCTTGATCCCGACTCCAGCTCTTCATTAGTTTTCTTATAATAATCTCCGCAATCTACTCCCTCTGCATGAAAAGAGAAGCGAAATTGGTCAGGTGTTTATGAAACACATCAGACTGGCTTATTTAAATCCTACTTATTTATTTACTAGAAGATTTGTGCCCGTCTAAGACGGGCTTTTAGCTTGCCAATAATATTTCAGATTTGATTGCCACAGATTTACTAATGAAAGTTGATGAAGAAAATCTCATGTAGATTGCTAGAATGCTTAAGAAATAAAAAAGCATGAAAAACAGAACCGATGAATCAACTGACAGTAACTTTCGTTTTGTGTCAATAACAGTTCTGTGTTTCAACTTGACTTTCACAAAAATAAAGAGATTGATTTACAATATCCTGACTTTGTTGCTGATGAATACGTTCAAGGTATTCTGAAAAAAAAAAATGCAAGGCATTTTTGCCTTTCTTCTTGAGTTTCTCCTTCTACGATGATATTCATTATCTGCAGCATGCATAATGTTTAATGTCTCTTGACTTTGTCTCGCCCTCCAACATGCAAATCTCTCTCTTGCTAACCTTCGTTTCCTTGCAGTGGGATCTTCTCTATCTATATTGTTTACCAACAGTCAAATCAAAACTAATCACTAAATCTTCATAACATTTAAGATAACAACTTTCCTTTTAAATATTCAATTCAAAAATTGAGAACGTAAAAGGAAGAAAATATTGGGAGACCAGTGGAATAGAGAGAACTCAAAATTACGGAAAAGCTCTTTCAAAGATAAGGAAAATTCACTTCCCTTCTCAAAACCCGCAAGGACTCCGAACCACTCTCCGAATTCTAAGACCCCCTCTGTTCCCCAAACCCTCTGGGCTAGCCACTCCACAATGAGGGTGTGATTGGCACGTAGCCACGCCCACTTTCCTGAGCGTTAGTGACTTTGGATGATGATTATATTATAGATATCAAATGGTGTACTTCTTTACTTATCCAAGTTAAATATAACACTGTTTGAATTTCGATATTTTAACTGCATTTTAAAATTACGAGCTGAGGAAATCTTACAATATCCAACATTCTTCAATACCTTGATTTCAGAGTATAATATTTAGTTGAGAAAATAGAAAAAATAATTCATCCTCAGTAAAATTCGATTCATTATCATGGTTATTAACAAAGAATCTGTCTTATAGATGGGCCAGTCGGTTTAAAATATAAAGCAAAAAGGAAGATGAAACTTTCAACATTTCAGTCATGTGACCACAGGTATTTCAAGAATTCCTGCCCATTTCTTATCTTAGAAAACATGTGTTCAGACCTCCCAGGCCTGGAGCAGGCCCTCATGCAAATGCATGAGTGCCTGCAAAGAAGACACATAGTTTGCAAACATGTAGCGCCATTTGAGCTATAAATATGAAATGGAAATATTGGACAAGCTTTCAGGTGAAATATTAACTAATGAAGAAAATAAAAAAAAATAGCTGATGATGAACTAGTAAGTGATAATAAGTCAAATTCTGAAAAGAAGTTAGACAATGAATCGGAATCTGCAAATCCACTGATTTAGGAGAAAATTATAATTAAAAATGGTGTGAAAAAGGGAAACGATAAGAAAGATAGAATTAACAAATGATGTAAAATACAACTAAGGAAAAATATCTGAACTTTTATTCACACAATTGCTAAGAAATATTGGTGAAGCAAAAGTTGTATCATCAGCTCAAGATTTCTGGAAATGCTCATCAATGAGACAAATGTAACGAATATTCGGCCTTGCCGAATACTAAATAGATTATTCGGACGAAAAATTCAAGACATTTTTTTTAAAGTGCGCTTTTAAATATATTTAACAAAGAATATTGCTGAGTTACATTTAAACACATTTATTAGGGGAAAAAAACCTACCATTAACCCCTCCTAACATTAATGCCTAGTATATAAGTGCATTTAATGATATTACATATAGTTTATCATCGTAAAACCTGAAATTATGTTGCAAAAACAATTATTCTTCAGAATTTTCAGACAGAAGTCTGTTCCATTTGATTGTATACATATATATTAACAGTTTCACAAAATAAATGCTCACTATATATTGTGCTTCCAGGAGCTAAAAGATATTTTCTTGCTAAATTTGCAAGTTTTGGAAATTCATTCCTCTGAAGCAATCCCAAAATGAAGAGGATTTCTCATTTCTTACTATGGAATTAAGGCATTTAAAATATTACAAAAACACATCAAGGTGTCAATATTTTTTTTAAATACGTAAATAATAAAAAATAAATTTTATTAATATTTAATTTTTTAATTTAAAATATAAGAAATATTTTATTTAGAATCAAAAGTGAAATATTTTTAAAAAGCAGATATTCGGCTGCCCAATATTTGATATTCAGCCTGAAATTGGACCAAATCTCTATTCATTACATCCCTATGAGACAATAATATCAATTATTGTGGAGGGCATTAATAGGCAATTGCAGACAATTTTGGACCAGAACGATATGCTCTTCTCGCAAATACTTCAGAAGTACAGGTCTACATAGATCTTTATTTTAATGCATTCCACCAAAAGAGATAGTTAACTAAAAATTACTTTTTTATACTCTGTACTTGTACGCAAAAAAAAGTTTTATATTAAAGTAAATACAATTTTCTGCATGCTTTGTTAAAAAAAATAACTTCGGGCATATGAAGCTCAACATGTCTCCTTGAACAGAAGCATGTCACCACAGATTAGTAAAAAAGTAAATCGGTTCATTTGAAGTTTTCCCATAATGGTCACTGTTCATATGAATCATACACTATACTTTCAGAATTTCAACAATGAACACATAGATACTACTCGCCTGATTTTTTTTGATGATTGGTTTCGAATTTTTCTGAAATCAAGGCATTCAAACACAGCCATCACAATCAGAATTGATTAATTAGTAGATTTCACATTTAGCTCTCAATGGAGAGAGTGAATTCTATACAGTTAGGACACTAAATTTATTGGTATTAAAAATATCAGTATTTAAGGGTGGAGCTTAAATGTTGTCTTTTGCAAAAATTGTAGATAGAGTGTACATTATATTTCTTTCTGAAATAAAAATAGGCCAACAGAACTCCAATAACTCAACATTTTATAAAAGGCATTTAAGAAAAAGTAACATTTCTTCCACTACCATTATTCTTTCCAGTCTTAAAGCAACTTGTTTTGAAGATGAATCTATTCTTTCACTATTATATACAAATATCAACGAATACACAAAAATTCATTTTGATTTGTTAGATTAAGGTTTCACTTTACAAAGTAAAACAATAAGCTATCGACACATTCATAGACAAAAGAAAAAAAAAAGGACAGAACAAAATGAAAATACTCAACAAACCACGACTTTAAAAGTCCCAGTACAACCCCAGTTAACTGAACTAAAGGGGGGGGGGGGGGGTTTTTTTTTGGTTAAGCCACGAAAACCGATCACTATTTTGAATTACAGCATGTAATTTTGAAATGTTTTGAGAATAAAACGAATTCAAAACTCTATTTGTAGGCTACACTTCGTCGCTTAACAAGCAACATCATCTATTTCAATTTTTTAAAATTTCAAAGGGGAAGATTCAACCGAATTTTTCCACAACCAATAACAAACATTTGTAAATTTTTTTTCACGTCTGGTTAGAATATGCAGCCTCCTGTTCATAGTAAATGTTAAAAAAATTCAGAAATATTTGGTATTGGTTGCGAAAAATTCGGTTGAATTTTCCTTTTTGAAATTTCAAAAAATTGAAATAGATGGTGTTGCTTGTTAAACGACAACTTATATTCTTTATTAAAGTTAACCCTCCATCGGGTGCAATGCGCCAAACAGGCACAGATAAACAATCTCGTAATTAATATTGCTAACAGCCATTAATTTTAATTTTAGCATTCTAAAATTAATCAGTGACCTTCTTGGGAAGGACTAACAGAAAAAAAGTGGGGATATAGTTGCAAAAAAGTTTCACCTTCGTGATTATTTATGTGCAGTACAGTATGCGTTTTTTGGATTTGCGATATCAGAAGCATTTTAGATAACCTGGGTTCCGGTTAACCCAAGAGTTCGATTAACCAGAGTTTTACTGTAGTTTCAAAAAATTGTGGCTAAATGCACAATAATGTGGCTTATAAAAAATGTTAATGTTATAGCATTGTCTCAATGAAAATTAATGCTAAATATTCACGTCCATGAATGCATTAAAGACATTCCCGTGTGGATATGATACAACTAGTCTACATTTCAACTATAACTTTGAACTTCTCAGAATACTACCATAAGAGGCTGATAATGAAGGTTACAGCTTAAAATGTGCCACATCCAAAATTCCATACCTCACCAAAAAATATACAAGAGATGAGATGTGTAAAAGTACATGAAAGGATGTCATACTTATATATAATATCAATGCAAATTATGAATGAATGTGAAGTATTAATATACTCCTTCAAATTTATTTTTCTACATTCAATAAAAAAAAAGTCCATATATACATATGTAATGTGCTGTACAGAATTTTTCCAGTCAATCAGCTGCATTGGATTGAAATTTCACGAAGATGAAATTCTGGATCATCAAACAGTAATTTCTTCTTTGGTGGTAGAGGGGCAGTGTTAGCTGTAATAGAAGTTAAGGATATTTCCAAATATACAATAAATAAACAAAAAAAAGCTATTAATGATTTAAATTATTACTAACTTTAAAGCCTACTGATAGCTTTTTTATTATTTTAATATATAATTTTATTATTTTAAATATCAATCAGCTGTTAAACACTGCAAAATTAAAATACTTTTGAGTAAATTCAATTATTATTATTTTTCTTAAGCATTTAACACATTATTGACCAGAAACGTCATATGACGTCTTTCGATACTGAACCTAATTGGCTAATTGCTCATTTATTGTTCGTTTTTATTACATTTTCGATTGTTTATGAAATGGTGTACTCATGCACTTTTTGCAACAATTCTAAAGAAAAACATATTATTGAGAAACTCTCAGTTTGTGGAAAGACGTCGTAAGTTCAAGTTGCCTTTAAGAAAAAAAATCACCAAACACATGCATCAGTTTCTACAAAAAAAGTCAACAATGTGTTAACAAGCACTAGAAATTGAATAAAACATTAAAAAATAATCATGAAAAACACATAAATCACGAAAGTGAAAAGGATATTTGTGAAGAAGCTTGAAGAAACCAGTTCCCAGGCTCATAGGAATTCCTAATATGATACTTTCACTAACGCCAGTAATAGAATCTTCCTGGCCATAATAAGCAGCATCAAAGAGATGATCAGCTGTTTTTTCAAACTGTAAATAAATAATATTAAATATAAAATACATTAATATTAAACAATTTATGAAATATTATATCAAGTATACCTATGATTCAAGCATTTTTTTTTTAAGTACAGCAGTCTAATTACATTGAAAGATGCAGATTAAACTGTTAAAAATTAGCATTAATAGATGTATTATAAATCAAATGATATTTAAAATTCAACAAAAATATAATAGCCTTTACTGAAGAAAAGAAACAGAGACACTGAATGTAAAGATTAAGTTTAGTTTTGTGAATGTAAAGATTAAGTTTAGGTTTGTTAGATTAATGCCCGATTCTGGAGCTGTAAAAGGGCTATTTGGAGGTGGACCTTATAATTTTGAACTGTGGTCAGATAAATAGGTCACCCTTCTCCAAACTTCAACAACACCTTAGTTGGAAGACATTTCACTCCAACAGACTGAACATGTGCATCAGGCCTACATATGTCGCAAATTTTTGGTGGAATTGTATCTCAAACTCACAAACCTCCAATCCTAAATAGAAAACTGCCACCAAGTTACTGCGACACACATTATGTAAATGATCATAAATGTTTGCATATTAAAAAAAGTAAAGTACTTTAAGTCTAAGGTTCATGCAACTTGTTAATACACTATGGTATAAAGATCAGAAGCATCAACATGCAGCAATCTCTTAAACTGCATAAAATATAACAAATAAGCAAATATATGTGAAAATAAGTTTGGTAACTCATTAAATAGTCAAGCAAGTAATCACACACCACCATAAAAGTAGTATATCCAGTGATTTGATTTTGATACCTCAAAATCTACAACAAATAAATATTTCCAAATTCAAAATTTTTAGGAGGATTGCCAACATTTACTTACTGAAGCAAGCATAAGAGCACTTTCCTTCATTTTAGCCAAGCCATATCTTGTGATGCCATGTACTTCCCCCTGGAAATAAAAGAAATAAAATTATATAGTAAAAAAAATGACTATCAGAGATGGAAAAGTCAGTTTTTCAAATGAAAGATAGCTTTTAATTCCAATGTATAACAGATCGTATTGTACAAAACATATCCCATTCTAAGACATAGCTACAAATTCATGCAATGCATAATTAGGATAATATTATATAGTAAAGCAGAGCCTACATTTATCTTGTAATATACAGTTTTTCAGATAGAAGCTACAAATTAACAACATGCATAACAACAGCATATCATGCTGTGAAAGAAAACCAACATTTTTATTTTAAAATAGATAGTTAAAGGTACTTTTAGATGAATAACTTCTTCAAAGGTATTCCCTTAATCATGATAGAAATTTCAATTTTTTTAAAAGAATACAATCATTATTAATAAATAATTAATAGCACAAAGAGTTAGTATCCAATTAAAAAAAACTATAGATATTCATTTTTACCTTGAAAGTCATAAGATCAGCTAAAAGCATTAAATGCCTTCTGTCTATTTCAATGGAATGATGTTTCATAGTTGTCTGTGTCTCACTTATGATGATGGTTCTGTATAAATAAATAAATAAAAAATAACAATAGTTTTAATGAAACATTTCAAATAATCAAAGATCAGAATTTAGAAAGATGTTCATTACCCATTCTTAAAATGGAGAATATGTGCACTTGATATATTTATAACAAAATTAAGAAAAATAATTTATAATAGAGTTCCAAGTAAAATCTCTGTATATTTTAGAGTTAGAAATTATGTTCATGAGTTTCTAAAGTGATGACCATTACTACATGCACCGAGACACATAAATCCATAAACATAAACTGATCCATATTTAATATATATACGCTAAAATCTTTCAAAATTATGATGAAATACTTCACTGAATGCATCTAATTCATGATCAAATTACGTTTGAATCAATCTTTTTACTCAGAACAACTTTTCAGAAATTAACCAGAAAACAGCAATAATAAATATTGCTGTAATCAAGCCAATGCAACACTTAAATAAAATACTTCTTTAAAAATAAAACTTCAGGATGAATTACACTTATTTTATTCCTATATGTATCTAAATGAAAGTCACAATATTACGCAAAAACTAGGATTATAATTTTTTAGAACCCCAGAAATCTAATTTTTTAGTACTAAGATTTCTATAGGACAAAATCATTGTACTTGGAAAAAAAAATTTAATTGAAGTTTCATCCAGATAATAGTTAAAAATAGCAGGGAAAAAAACCCCTGCTAGTTGATGTTAAATAAACAGGAATATCGTTAGCAGAAATTTGCATTTAGAAGTACTCACTTGAAATGATATGCATCACATGAGCTACTTTTTTCTTTTCGTGGCACATTGTCAATTCCACTAACCTGGACTCAAACTAATTACAGAGCCCACATCTTTTATCCATAAAATTAAGAATTTTATGATTGTCCCCTATTGTTATTTTTTAAGTATCTAATAAATAAAATATTTTAAGAATTTGGAAAAACAATATCTAGTAATGTACTTCTTCAAGTTTCTCTAAACTTACTTAGCAGCTTCAATTCCTAAATATTTTTCAACTTCCATTGTATTATTTGAAGTGGTTGACATTCCTCTGACTCCTACAATGACAATAAATTTATTAATGAAGCATTTAAAAATTTGTATAACCTCATAAACTTTATTTAAAAGCAGCAAAACATGGAAGACATATACACATAACAAAGCATACATTATAAAACATTACAACAATTTTAAAATTATCATTAAATAAATGACACTCGATAAGCAAATTTGCAACATTTATTACCTCTTGTGGCCATGACAGCACCTAATCCATTTCCTTCAATTTGTAACTCATATTTGTCATTTTCCAAATGTATCAAGGCTCTGGACACAGTTGGAATACCCTAAAAACATGCTTGTTTGAAATATTTTACATAGACAAATTTGACAAAGCAGTGAATAATAATGAAATAAAAATAAATAACAGTGGAAAATAAACTACATTTAGACCACAGTGAAAAATGATACTTTTGGACAGGTATGGAATATGTAAAATATAATGATAAATTTTAATACATATTTCAGCCATAATATTAATTTTGAAGCACAAAAGAAGTTAAAATACCTGGATTACAACTAACTGTAACTTTTGTTTTAGCTGCTGCAACACAGCATAACAAGTTCCTCTAGAGCTCTGAAAAGGCTTCACAATAATTACACTTTCTGAAAATATTTCTACATTATTAGGTTTTATTCCCTTTATTTCTGCAATATTTGAAGTGCAGATGGAGTAACGAATGGTTTCAGCATTTACTTCCAGCTGCAAGAAATAAAAACAAAAGCTTTATAAATTTTCTGAATTAATAACTATCAATTTCTTGCAAAACATGAGCTAATATTATTAATGAACCTGATTAAATCTAATTCAAAAGGTACAATCACCAAAATGAAAATGATTACATTACATAATCCATATTACTTAAATGAATTCAGTAGTTTTTTTCTCCCTAAATGGACCATTAGGTTTCACTTTTTTTGGTACATAAGCCACTCTTGTCATTCATTCGGCATCAAGATGAATGTTCACAAATAAATTTATAATTTTTTGTCTTCCATATTATTTTTGAATGGAAGAAATATGCTTTATGTGGGACAAAAATTATAATAGCACACATTTTCAGGTCCATTATCTTAATTTTTTTATTTTCATATAAAGAATTAAAAAAAGCCACATTTCTGAACAATTAATTTTAATTTGAAGATGAAAAAATAATAGAAAATATTTTTTTAAAAATTAATACAACTATTAGATAATTTTACAGAATAATTAAATACAGTAACTAAACCATTTAAAAATTCACAAACAACAAACCATTGAACATCTCTATGTTTATGTTCAATACAATAACAAACATATGAATCATTTGGATATTCTATCAAAAGCATAAGAATTATAAGTGCAAAAAGCTTCAGCAGTGTGTTACATAAGCTATTTTGAGAACCTTCACCTGTATATTTTGTTCTGACAAAATTTGAATAAATCACTATAGAACTGTTACTTCAGTTATTCTTTCCAAGTAAGTAAATCATTAAAAAAAAATAATAATAATAATAATAAAGTTGTGGTTTCTTAAGCTTGTGCTTTTCTCCTTTTAATAATTTTGTTAAGAAAATGCAGCTTGTTTAGGAATAAGACTTAAATTTAATTAGACATGTTAAGGGTCAAGTTAAATTTAAATTCAGAAAAACGAATGAATAGTTTGACTGAAATTATAATTTTTAGTGATTCTACAAAGAAAGTGAAGCCATACATGTCCCTTTTAGCCCGAGAAATAATATATCACATCAGCTAAGTCAATAAAAACATTGAATTGTATTAAAAATAACACTATATTTCAATTTTATCAATTCTCAAGAAAGCCAAAAATGAATACAAATTTTAGATAGCAGTTTAAATTTTTGGATGATGTCTTAATTTTTTAAGCAATCATCTTACATATTTTGAATTGATTTTCCACACTTGATAAACTAAAAATGTCTAATAGAAACATTTCAGGTATTGCAGTGATTTTAAAACAGATGAATGCACAAAAATAAATGTTAAGTTGAAGGGAGGAAAAAATCAAAATTAAGAAAAATATAATCAGCCATAATACTACAAAGAAATTACCTGTAACAAACGAATTCTTTCAAGGTTTAACTTCACTAAGATAAAGCAGTTGTCTGGGAGGAAAACTTCTTCAAAATAGTCAGTAACCTGGTAATGAGAATTCCACATTAAGTGCTAATATAATAACAATATAAATATGTTTCTTGTGAATCCTACTCCCAAAATAAGATAATTTGTTAAGATATCTCCAAAATAAAACTACCAAATGAAGTTTTTTTTTAAAAAAAAATCAAATATATAAATGATGGAACATTTTAAACAAATTTTATTCTGTTGAATTGTGTATTTTACTTAGTGCTTCAAAAGTTGAGTTAAACTCTATATCAATACATGCTTGTTATGCATATATAACCCTTTACATATTGTTACAAAAATTGTCACACGGATGTACATGAATGTAGCCCAACAAGCAGGATAATAAAACAAAAATTACGCTCTATTCCATGAATATTCCAGCAAAACACAAATCACAGGTAATGAAACTAAACAGCACTTGTATAAATTAACAATGTCAGCAGACAGCACATCACTAATAAAAACCAGTAACAGCACTTTCAATAGCATTAGTTCACCAGCTAGCATTGTGATCAAAACTCCAAGGATACTGATTCCTCATTTGAGTAACTTGGTATTTATATCTTTTCCTGATAGGATGAGAAATCATACAGAATTCTCTTGAAGGTTCTCCATAACTCGTTCCTAGTAGAGGTAGAACCATAATTCTTGCATATTTGAAAACCTTCATTTTGTCGCCAAGATCAGGGTTCATTAGCTTGGCCTTCAGTAAAAACCTCCGTTTCTTGCCATAAGATTAATGTAACAGGTAAACAGTATTTCAGATTCGTAACAATATACATGTATGTCAGAGTCACACATGCATATGTATGGGATCAATTATTTTGCAACATTAAGTTACCAATCCCAAAGTACTCGGTCACACATATTGATATTCCATAAGGATTTTTTTCCAATTAAATAAAGGAACATTTTTTTAAAATTCAGCACATTATAGAGATTTTGATAGCAAGTAAGTTAAAGAAACTGATTGAAGATTGCATCACATTTCTCTATTTCTTATATTTTCAGTAATGCGTACACTTAAAAAAAAATATGTTGATGAACATATGCTTTTACGATTAAAATTCATTAAACATAGAAAAAAAGTAAATTAATCTTTTTATAATAATTTGTGTCTTTATACTGAGTGACAAATGTTAAATTAGTCACTCAGTTTGAAATGTATAGCACAGACCATACTACAACTATAAACTATATTTTATAAATCAAGTCCCATACCTCTCCCAAAAGAGTTTTTTCAATTCTTCCTTTAACTTTTCGGGCAAATTCTAAATCATCGTTGACATCAAGTAGAGCAGTGATGACTGGAGTGCTTATTACTTTACTTGCATTAATTATTTCACCAATACGAGGAACACCCTGAGTAATGTCTTTAAAAGTATTAAGGAAAAAAAAAATCAACATAAATAAGTGCATTTATTTAAAAAGAATTTTCCAAAAACAAGTGAATTATTTCTCATCTCCTTTCAAAATAAGAAGTTTCTAATTTCATGAGAGCATACACATAATACAGATAACAACAAATTTTGTATTTCCCATTCATGTTTGAAAGATATTCAGAAAACATTTTGATGATATAAAGTTATTAAATAATACAGAAAATGCAAAATTGGTTTAAAAAAAGTACTTACAAAGGAAAGTACTAATTGCATTTCAATATCCAACACCAAGCAAAAGAAATAAAAGCACACAAAAGTAGAATTAAAATTGAAAGAAATAGATATGCATGATATTAATAAAAGACTAAATATTTATTTCAAAATTCCCTATTAGAATATAGAAAAGCACATATTGAAAAGGATACTCATTGAAGCAACTCCAGCAAAATGGAAAGTTTTTAAAGTCATCTGGGTAGCTGGCTCACCAATGCTCTGAGCACAGATGGCACCTACGGCAGTACCTTTAAGAAAGAATATATAGATTATATATAACATTTTCTGTAATTAATAGATTTTAACCAATCTACAGATAGTTTATTACCACTAAATCTACATACCTGGTTCATTCATCGCTTTCAAGTATTTGTCTTTGCAGAATTTTAGAAATTCTATCAACTGTGTTTTTGTGAGTCTTTCGAGCTGATGTAACACTAGTAATAAAAAAAAATACAACAAAATACTTAATTAACAGAATGCCTGTATTTTAGCATACTTTTTACATACAAATCCTAATTTTTAACTATATACAGCACTGATGCGTAAGCATAATTCTGATAAATTCAACAACTACAGTTTTATAAATTCTACTGCTTTTTAGGAATTTTATAGGTACATTTAAATTCAATTATATTCTATGTGCCAGCCATACATCTTAAATAAGAATAATTACTATAAAAGAAATTATTTTATTATTGCTTAAAGGAAAAAAATTCTACTCCAAAACAGCAAATTGGATAACCATATCCAAGAGAATAAAATGCATACATTTACAACCAGATTAAGAACGCAATAAATTTGTTCCACCCATCTTTTCAGAACACTTAATATTATTAGTTACCTTTTTAGAGACCAAAACCTCAGAAAAGCAGTGACAAACATTTACAGAACAGAAATCAACTATGCAGCACATAAAACAGTTATGTATGCAATTGTCAGAATATCAGTCTTAAAGATGTTCCAAGATGTTCACACTCCTCGCTTTTAATTTTGCTTAAATTTCTGTTCTCCTGGTGAATTCACTGCTGTTCCCAGCAGCTCTTTGGTATCCTACTCTTGTTTGTTAATATTTTCTGAGACTAAGCACAGATGATAATAAGATGCAGTCCTAAGCCAACTAAGATATAAATTTCTTCATTTAAATGTAAAGGAACTTGAAGTGTACCAGTGGTAAAATAAGCAATGCCAGAATGCTTCAATGTGGATGACAAAAATCGCTCTGTTTTAAGGACTTTTTCACAATTTTTTATTTATTTCTCATTTAAAAAAAGGCTGTGCTGGAACGGCAATCTGGTGTGTTGTGGCTCCTCTATAACCCTGAAGTGGATAGATAAAATTAAAAAAAAAAAGAGCTAAAGAATTTCAAAGTATGAAGATTTGTAACCATTCAACTGCAACATGATACCATTTTAGTAATAAGTGAAATCATTCTAAGTGAAATGCAGCATTTTAACTCTTTCTAAGGCCGTGGGAAGTATACTTACCACCAAATTCATTAATTTTTAAATAAAATTTTTAAGGTTGGCGTGAGTTCTCGCCAAATTTTTCTATCAATCAAAAACCTAAATGTTCCACTTTCTTATCTCAAACCATAACGAAGTGTTTTGACTGGGTAATTAGTTATTAATTAATAAAATTAATTAACAAAAAAATAAATGAATGATAAATGAATTTCCTTTCTCAAATCAATCTTAATCCCACAATTATTTTATTATATCACTACTAGAAAAAAATGGCCCTTTCACTTACACAAGATAAATTTTATCCGACTTTCAACACTTTTAATTAAAATAATAAGGGCACTTCATATAAAAAAATTAATATAAGAAACTTTTTCATAGCCTTGTCACTTATTCTAACATTTATTCCTTCTCTTTTACAACTCACAAAGAATAAGACAACTATTTGAGTTAAAAATGATTTGAAGTAGAAATAGTGGTGGTCTTTAATAATTCATATAAAAAAACTTACCAGGAGGAACATCATCTTTATCTGAAGAAAAGTTAAATTTATTTTGAGCTCTCTGCATTCGCATGCTGTGATCTTTGAAATAATTCCTAGAACACAAGTAAAAAAATATTAATATGTGCATTTAAATTTGAAATATATCAAAAATAAACAAAAACCCTATTTTAATATGGGGAAAAAAACAATTTTCATTAATGAACAGGAATATATATTTTTTTTACCCAAGTCTCGATCGATAATTTTCATGAACGTCATTGAAATCCTTCTGCAATATTTCATCACTTAAAGATAGTGTGGAGTCGGGATCTAAGGGTAGTTCATCCTTGGATGGAAATTTGGCCTAAATAATGGAAAAGAGGAATGAGGTCATTTAACATTTAAAAAAATAATAATAAAGCACTCACTTAAAATAATGCAATAGTCATAAACTAAATTTGATGAGGAAAAAAGAATAAAAAGATTAAAATCTCTCAAACTCTATTTTTTTTTATTAAGATATTACTTTACTAAAATATAGCAACTTAGCAGTAGACTTCTCATTTAAGACACTACAATACTTCAATTGAATGGCAACATGTGCATTGTAATTGCTGGGGTGCTGCAACACTGCTCAGTTATGAATATGTTCACAGTAGTGTAGAATAACTGAATGTAGTATAATGAGGAACTTCAGCATTTTTTTAAAAAAGCGTAAAGCAATCTGTATTTATAGAAAAAATTATTATAATTTCAAATATGCAAGTGAAATTTTGCACAAAAATTTATTTAAATATTGAGAACGAAAAATGCACTAAAATCGAAGAGACGATGATGCAATCCAAAACACACTCTCATTGGACGACTAGATTTTGACGTCACATGTGTCCGTCTCTTCCATGACTCGTATCATTGTTTGCAACTTCTCGAATATATCCGGAGCATAAAATTGATTTCTTAGCCCATTTTTTTTCAACTGCCTTGGAAGAATATGTCTCTGTGAATGTAATAGAAAGCTTTTCCTGCAGTCAGCACTCAAGATACTGACAAGCTCTTTTGTAGTATTTTTATAGACCTCTTTGAAAGCTTCGGAAAAAGTAAGGTACCCACTTTCTTTCAGTAAAACCTTTCCCTCCTCCTTAGTTTATTACAAGGGAAACAACACAAATTTGTTGTCAGTACATGTATTTGTAATTATTCAGTTCCGACAAAGAAACTGGACACAAAAAGCTGCTCGGACCTTTCCTTGAATACATTCAGTAACTGGAACAAAGCTATATTCATGTATATTGACTAAATATACAGAATAGACTTCACCTTAGGAAAAACGGGTAGGTTTTCAAAGAAACTTGTTAGGCAGCAATAAATTGAATACGGGCCTTCACACATTCTGAGGAGACTGTTGCGATTTCTGCTGCACAAGAAAGAATGAAAAGCTAAGAACAGGATTTTGCATTATCTATCACACTCCGCCCCCCACACACCCCCGCCCCCCCCACAAAAAACAGGAATATACCTATTTCAGAAGTTCTGCTCCAAATAAATTCAGGTAAAGCATTTTTTTAAGAAATACACCTGTGCATTTGAAAAATTAATTTTATTTTATATAGTTTTATTTTACTCTGCTATGAAGAATATAAATTGTTTCCTTCATACAAGTATTAATTTTAAGATATTAGTTGATAGTAATTAATATAGGAATTTAAGGACTACCATGTACAAATCGACAAACACTAGATGTGCAGTGAGATAAATTTATCTACCTTTTTACAATTGTAATAATTGATAAGTAAATTGACTTTTTGAAGATTGATTTTGATTTGAATATGCTAATTGAATCTAGATTTATTTTTCATCAAAAATTCTGTGAATTATTTTCTTGCATTACAAATAAAAACGATTTTCATCATAAAAAAGACCCGTGAATTTAAACTTATATTTAAGATATTCTAATTAATTTTGAATGGTACTGTAATTTTAAAAAAATAAGAAACATTTGAATATCCATGGAAATAATATAAGCACTGAAATAACAAGAGAAAGATTATTATTATTTTTTAATCTTAAAGACAGCCTCTGTAATCCACCCCTCAAAGGGTTAAAATATAAATTCCATGTAATAAAATGGAAGGGAAAAAAAACTAATTAAATTTAACTATTTGGTTTAAAATTGATAATTAAAATCTCACCTAATACTTATATTCAAAACAAAATGGATATCGAGTTCATGGCTGTTTTTCATTGTTCTTTGTGATATACAATTTTAATTGATATAATATAGATAAATTACTCATCGGGTTCCGATTTAGTTGTATCAACACATTTAAGAACAATACAATACTTGTATTTTTCTGACATTATTTTATCTGATGCGATAGTCGGAAAATATAGAAAAAAAGCAAAATCTGTCTAGCGAGCATACAGGAGCTCATTCCTGTTTGGACGCATGTGACGTCAGACCCGCTTTGTGCCAAAATGGATTGTTTTTCAGCGTTATTTGAGAGGTGAACTTTGATTGCAAATAACGAAAAAAAAAACTGCTTAGAATTTTCTTTAATGTTATTGTTCATTTTGAAGCAATTTCAATCGATTAGAAAAATAAAAATTCCTGAAGTTCCCCACTGTTCATTTTAAAGTTGTATTAGTTATTATAGGGATACTGTTTAGAATAAATTTTCTTTTTCCAAACTCCTCTTATTTTCATTCAAACCATACTGTTATGAGGTAATAAAAAATCTAAACTTGAAAGTTTTAATTCAACAAGAAAGGATTTAAAGGAGATTTAAGTTTTTTGGAGAAGGTAAGTGAAAATATTTGTCGGGGGGGGGGGGGGGAAAAAAACAACAACAGAGGAGGATGGATCCCAAGCAAAGCCAGGTTATCAGCCTAATGTACAATACTTTTATGATATTATTCAATGTTTGCCATATTATACAATATCCAAAGAATATAATAGAGTATCTTGTACTAATTAGGATTAAAATAAGTACTATAGAGTGGGGAAATTATTTTTGTATTTATCTACAATGCAAATAAAAATAAGCCTTATTGAATGCTATTTATTATTATTAAAAATTGCTTAAAAAGAAAACTGTTTTGTTTCCAGTGAATTTTGCTTCGCTATTTTGTTAGTGTGACTTTTGAAAATTTTTTAACCATTGCAATCATTGTGCAAACATGATTCATAGTGTGTCTGAGAAAATATTTTCTCTTTAGTGTTGAAAAGCAGAGTTCAGACACCGATATAATCATAGAAATTGCCAAGATGGGAGAAAGAAAGGCCTTTCTGTTGGATCTAACAACAGAAATGCTGCGATATTTTAAAAAGGGAATGCAATTATTGATATTCTTTAAAAAGCTGTGTTTTTATTCTAAATTAGTATTTCTTGAAGTTTCCTCATTAGTTTCAAAATTTTGGGGACACAAAACATTTTCCAGCCTGAAAAGAGGTTGCAAATGGAAAATATTCACACAGAGAAAGGAAATTCTTGTCAGACAAGGCCTTCTTCCATAATGGATGCCAGGAAACAGTGTGCAAGTGTTACTGGACATTGTAGTCATATGAAATCTTCAGTGACAGGAAAATGACACTGTAATCTCTAGCACTTGTCCATCACATAATAGTTTGCCTCATCTCTTACAAAAGAATATGGCAAAAATTATTTTTTATTTGTTGACAAATTGAAGATTGAAAGCATCAGAAAGAAAATTGTATCAAATTGTTGATGATGAATTTAAATAATACAAAATAAATTAGAAATTAAATTTATCCACTGAAAGAAAGTTGGGGGTACTGTAGCTAAGCAGTGCCCATATATAAGCTTCCCTACTTCAATTTAATAACATAATGTAATGGTATATTAGGAAATTTCTAATCTTATTTTATACAAGCAGTAGGGAGAAAGACACCAAATTTGGACCACCTGGATACCTTATAGAAGTACCTTACCCATAGGACTACCTTATAGAAGTCTTGTGATATACGAGTAACGACATTCATAATTAATTGTGTAATTATACAATTCAGATCACTTTTACAATTCTCTTTCATGTTTTATTAGGCAACTGTATTTTCAATTCCACTTTTTTCTCCCAGCAATAGTAATGTCTGGATGTGAAGAACCTTGAGTTCAAGAGCTCTGTTAACCCATAGCACCATCAGCCACATTTCTCTTTGTTTGATATCATAATCTATATTTATTTCCATTGTAGATCTATGATTGGCTTTATTTAATTTATTGTTGATTATACATATTTGTGTTTGTCCTTTTGTATTTTTGGTTGTAGCTGCTCTATATGCATATCTAAGTGCTTCATTAAACCCAGGATACTGGTTGTCACTTTATCGTTTCAGGAAATCAATTACTTCTAAAGTTGTCATTGAGGGTTGCTTATAGATGCTGACTAAAGTTCAGATCTTTCTTATGAAATCTACAACCATATTTTTACGATACATTTTATAACATTTTAAATTTTCAAGTATAAAAATAACACAAAAAACATACTGTAATGTGATACATGGCTCTTTCAAATAGAACAGGGTCATCTGGTGGATCATCATTTTTCTTCATACAATATTCAGAATTTTTCTTCTTTCCTGAATTTTCAAATTTATTAACACCTTCCATGTTTACAGGATCCAAACCATCACCACCATAAACAAACTGAACTACTTCTCCAATAGAATTGCGAACACTTAAGTCATAATGCAGGCACAAGTCTTCCAAAGACTAAAAAATAAAAGAGAAAAAATGCTACAGTAAGATGATTTTTAATTGAAAAAAAAAACACCTTGGCAACATATTTAATATTTTATAGACTATATATATATATAATTCTCATTAGCTAAATGAATTAAAAAGGAAAAAAGTAGGAGCATATGCAACATTATTTATACATATGCAAGTAAACAAAATAGAATAATAGGAATGTATTTTTAAGATAAATACAAATTGTCTGCAATACAAGAAAGTTTAATAAAAGTACCATGCACAAATTGCTAATAATCATAAACACAAACTAAGTTTTAAGGAAAGTAATTGTATATAATGAATTTCAAAATAAGAAACTGCCAACTCTATATAAATTATGTATATAAGCTCATTATAATATTTACATTATTTCACTTACTTTAATCAAACGGCGCTGCATATAACCAGTTTCAGCAGTTTTCACAGCTGTATCTACCAAACCTGAATTAATAATAAAAAAGTTTTGGTGAAAAAAATGCTACATACAGTTTTGAAAAAAGTTACTATTACTTTGAATATGGAGGAAATACCTTCTCTTCCAGCCATAGTATGAAATATGAATTCTGTTGGTGTAAGACCAGAATAGAAGCTGTTCTGTACAAATCCTTTGGCTTCAGGAGTTTTACCTAAGGAGGGATTAAAAAAGGTTACTATTTTGAAATATTTAACTTTGCACCTTATTTTGTTTTAATTTTTGTAGAACTACAAAGATAATTTCCCAACAGTGAAAAAAATACATAGTTTAATAAGGTAGTTTTCATGTATTTGGATAAGAGAGAACTGAATAACTTAAGAGACCATTTACATCAACATGTAGCAAATGTGAAAATTTAAATGAAAATAAGCACAAATAAATATACATTAAAAGAGTTCCAACAATCTTCTTTTTCTTTGCTTAAAAAGTACAACATTTAAAACCACATATTAAAAAAGACTTGGCAAAAATTAAACATGAACTTACTAGCTTTTTCAAAATGTGGCAAAGATCTATGATCAAATCCATCAGGAACTCTTTTACCACTTAATGCCTGTTGTCCTACACATGCAACCATCTGACTGATATTGATGTTTGAACCTTTGAAAGAGGACACAGATAACATGAATTTAATTATAAAAACATGAATGAATGCTCATATGAAATATTTGTTTTTAATACAGCAACTTAAATTATACTAAAAACAAATACATTTTAAAATTATACAATTGCAAGCTGCTTCTTTTTTTTATAGTCTAATTGTTTTTAAGATTAATTTAATATCCAACCATAAAAATATTTCTATAACAGCATTTGATACATTTTAGTAAGAATTATTGTAAATTAATTATTGAATAACTTTACAATCTCTACAAATAATAAAGATGAAGGTTTGTATGTCTATCTGTCTGTTGGCGGTCTATAGAATAGACCGTTGAACCCAGAACTACAAAATTTAGTACAGGTATACTTTTGAGGTGTGAGAATGTGCACCTCAGAGCCATTTTTTTTCCAATTTTTTATTCAAATTTTAATTATTTAAAAATTAAGCAAATTTTGACCATTTTCGGCTATAATTTCGTGAACAACTATTGAAAGATCTATTGCATGAAAATGATTTTGCACAAATGTTTGCACTTTAAAAGTGCAAACAATTATTTTTTCAATGATATTAGTATGAGTAATGTGAGATAATTACTTTAAATTTTACAAGGTTTTAAATTGCCATTAACTGCAGTCAAGGTCGCTCAGGGAGAAAGTTTCTCTTTTCTACCAAAGGTAGGGAGGAAGGGCGGAAGCAAACAGGTCTTCTCTCTGAGCCCGGCTAGAGACTGAATTTGGTTGCCACATATCCCAGGGTGGAGGGGGACACCCACTAAGTGGTCATTTGTCAACAATGAAAGGGCAGGAATTGCTGGTCATTTGCGGTTAGAAGGAAAGGATTTAAAAAGCTCATCTCACAATCAATAGGAAAATAGCAGTTGAAGCAACAGGAATGATTTTATGAATTAAGTATAAAACCTTTTAATGATAAAAATAAAGGTGATATTTTAAATTCATTAAAATTGATTAATTTCTGTCCAAATTTTTTTGTATACTTCTTGCATAATGCAGAAAAAATTATCGAAATATAATTACTTTCTAAATGTATTACAGAAAATGACCGACTAAAATGTTGACATAAAATGCAGATCAATACTTTTTACACGTCATCAGTAATGTAGTTTGCAATACGATTATGAGAGCTGTTTTGTTTATAAAGAATAAGAAAGTAAAGTTGGACACGAAAAGAATGTGGGTTAAATGTCTATCACAATTTGAAGTTAAAAATTACTTTGTTATGGGAAACCAGGAATTTAAAATTATGCATAATTTTGAAATTATATTCCCGGCGAACAAGTTGGCCACCGAAGGCAACTAGTAAGTAGAATAATACTTATGCATACCTTTAGAGCCACACTGAGCCATAATTAAAGGGCTATTAGACTTATGTAGTTCTTTATAGCAGACCTGAGCAGCACGCTCTCTAATTGCAGACAATTCAGATATTATTTTATTCTGAAAATAAATAAATGTAAAATATCAATATTCTACTTCCTTATCTTGAGTTATAGACATGACACCTTTCTGAATCAATTGTAAACATCTGAAGTAAAATATACCTCTAGAGTTTCCTCTTCACTACATCCGGGTAAAGTTTCCAACTCTCCCCTTTCCAAACTCTGAATGTATTCCTCACATTTATGATACCTGTTACAAATAAAACATGCATAAAAATTATAAATAAAAAGAATTTAATTTTTTTTTCATTTACTGATATTCAAGAGCAGCATAGGATAAAATATAGTAGAATTATGAGAAAAGAAATCTAATTCAAGACATGCAAAAAAAAAAAAGGCACAAGATACAGAACTTCGTCCATTTATTGGAAATAATAACAATCATCGCTTTCCTGTTGTTACTCGACAATCAAAAACCAGCTTAAAATTAATATTTATCTCACATTCTACAAAATAAAGGCATGAAAAAATTCTGATTACCCTTGTTCCAACAATATTTGTTTTTCTTTTAATAAACCATATCCTGGTGTTACATCCCCAATACCAATAGAAAATCCACGATTGGCTGAAAATAAGCAAAATGTTGATTTCATGTTATCATATTAATACATTTAAACATTGAAAAAGTAACTCATAAAAAGATTACTTTAACAAATTCAGTTTAGCAAATTTGTTAATTAAAAAAACCCCAGAATTTTTTTAAAGAAATCTTAGTATCACATATCTTTAAAGGAACAACATTTCTGTGAACTTTTCCAAAAGATTCAAAACATGTTGCCAGAAAAGTTAATACATTAGTACAAAAATTAACCAATTGTATGAAAAATAGAATTATATTCACAGTCTATTCTACTCTTTTTCTAATGAAACATCTTTATACAAAATGAATAAAAATTTAAAGCTGCTATATGCCTCTCAAAATAATTATTTACTTAACATACCTTTTTGGTTAGTATAAATAGTGGGTAATTAAGAATACAATGCTGGATGGCTTAAATTTAAAACAATAATGATTGATCACTCTAGTGCTTTATCACAGAAATTTTCTTATATGCTTCTAATTATTAGCTGGGATATATAATTTAATAATGTGTTTGGCAAAGACTACCATAAAATGGGGTTACTTTGTACTTACGGAGGTAACTTTGCATCAGTGCAAAATTTTTGTGAAAAGTGAAATAGAAATCAAGTTATTGGAAGTAGAGCATTGTGATTTTCTTTCTAGCTTCTTGGCAACACTGACTAATGTATTTCATTCTTTAAACATATATAACAATCATTCAGGAGGTTACAGAAGAAAGAGACAATGAGCCAGTTTTTCAGCAAAAATTTTAGTGCTGAAAAATCTGTCTCTGGTGAAGTAAGTATGAAATTCCTGAAGGCAAGTGCATTTAAATGTGAAAGATAATAAACATAGCATTCATTTTGTTGCTTTGGGTACCAATTATATTTGTTAGTTAAGTTGCAATTATTTTTTTTTCTGATATAGGGTACATTACACTGAAAAAAAGGGGGGGGGGATTCTTTGGACCAAGGAAATTCCCAGTACGAAGCAACCCCAGCTGTTTTTTTAAATTTATTTTTGTGTTAAATAATAATAAGAACAATGTTTTCGCAAGGTTAGGGTACTCTTAAAGAGGCAGATGCTTTTTTTGGTACCCCAAGTGAACAGTTTGTTGCAAAAGAAAGTTACTTCATATAAGGAAATATGGAAATCCCCTGGTTTTCTCTATTGAGAAGGAAAAGTCCAGTTCAGTGACTTTTGGTTTTCCTGTCAATAGTACAGATATTAAAATAATAAAAACATTTATCTGACAAAGAAGGTGTGGTAATAGACAGATAGATATATTACAATATGGATAATTGGATAAAATTTTAAGCATTCTATCCTGATTTGATTGGATACAATGGGTAAAATAGTTAATTATAATCAGATATGTATATATATATATTTGTATATTTAAACCCAAGGTTCCAATAAATATATCTAACATCGTCTACAATAAGTTTTTTTATTGAAATATACAGAGGGTTGGGGGGAAACAGAGCAAAGGTATGAGGTAACTTTGCAATAAAATTTTGAAAAATTATAATTTATCATTAAATTTACTGTATGATCCAAATTTTGCTGCAAAATGTTTCTGTAGTAATCATTCAACAAAGCAAAAATCAGACCCCTCCCCCCCTACTTTTTTTAGGGAAATACATGCAACTAATCTCGAAATTCGCTTGGAAGTCATGAAAATTGGTGTAAAGTAATCCCATTTTACAGTTCTTTCTTTTTCTCACCACATGCAAGTTCCTTTTTTAAACAAGAGTTACCTATTGAATATGTTATTAAATTTCCTATGTGAATTTTCATAATTAAAAGAACTGGATTCAAATAATTTAAAAGCAATCAAAAGAAATATCTCTTTCTTGGCAACAATAAAACGTAAAAATAAAAATATCATATCAGAAATGAATTTTAAAATCCTAAAATTGTTTCTCATAAAACAAAGCCAGAATTTTCTAACACCTTTAAAATATAAAAGAATTCTAATGAATTATATTTTAAAATCAGACAACTTAAATATTCTGTACTATAGACATTATAATTAACTCTCCAAAGGGAAACAAAGAAAGCCTTGTCGAAAATATATAATTTTGAATTCAAGTTACAACTTCATTTGCATGTATTTTAACAAATATTAGGGATTATATTGCTTAGAATTCCAAAATAAAAAAAATCTAAATGCTCATACCAAGAAAGTAAGAAGCCAGTCGAGCCAATCTAAGCATAGCATTAGCAGCATGAACTTTACCATAATCACGTAAAAGTATATAGAAAATGGTAGTCTTTGATCCAGAACCAAGAGTAGCTTTAGTCATAGTTCCAGACAATAATTCACTGTTTCTAATATTTACAACTGCAAGAATAAAATAAACATAAATCAGCATAATTTTAGAAATAATCAAAATGTTATTATCATATAAAGAATTTGAGGATACAAATTAAAGAAAGTTAACTTCTTTTCATTAGATTTTTACCTTTGAACAAAACCTTTTCCTTTAACAATAAAGTGTTCTTAAATGCATGAAAATGATGAAAATTAAAAAGCCAGGGAAAAATTGTCTTTAAAATTTAAATAGCATTGTATTTCAATTTAACTGCATCCATCAATAATAAAAAATATTAAATTCATCTTTGTTCATTCATAAATTTTTATAAGATACCTACAGTTATCATTAGGACACAATTCTTCCATTGCAGTATATGGGGATGCTGCCTTGCCTTTTGGTGCTTTTCTGAGATTTATCAGAATATTGCATTCTTTACTAGGGCGTAACAGTAAGCTGAATATCTGTTTTCCAGTCCAAAGCATTTGAGGCTAAATAAAAAAAAGAAAAAAAAATCAGTATTGTTGTAATACAAGAAGAAATTATAGCATGCAAAAGGCTCCTTCATAGATATTTTTTAAAGGTAGAACAGTATGTAGATATTCAAAAATTATTTGAACATAACACCATGAGATACACATTGAAAAAAAGCTTAACTTGAATGAACAGCCATACTCTGACCTTTTTTTTTCGTTCCTCAAATAATAATAATAATAATATGTTTCTGCCTTTGACTATTTAATACAAAGAGCCAAATATATGCCAAATTTTATTAAATGATTAGAAGTTTTGCTACACAGTACCGTCATAAACCTTTTTTAAACAAAATTTTCTGCACCTAGAATCTTCTGGATTTTGAATAGTGACAGCTCTTCTTATCCTCTTTCGAGACATATCAATTAATACATAACATGGAATTACAACAGCTCAAATCTTTTATGTGTCACCTTTCTTCAAGTACAAAGCATAAAGTACAGAATATAATGCTCTGCAAATAAAAGACTTGCAATCGAAAAGTAAAGTGCTTAGAGCTAAGTTTGTAGACAATTGAGTGCATACGTATGAATATATTTTTAAAATTCCACTATCCTTTAGATGAGAAGGGTAGCTGCCATAGTATAATTACTGTATCAGATCATTTTTCTCCGTGTGGATTAACAATAACTCATAACATAAAAGCAAAGTGATAATAAGAAACAATGTAATTAGCAATTGACTGAATTACAATTGCAATCTGAATGATTTCATTAGCAATAAGTGACAGATAATCATAGCTATAATTTCATTAAGTGATACCTGTTATATTTAGTTGGAAATTTTTATCTTAATAACTACCTTCATCAGAGCAGGAGGTGGTAAACTGATTTTCATTAGCAAATCTTCATTTGACATTATGCTGCAAATCACTTGTTGAGCTTCTTCTTTTGTGAAGAATGTGTCTTTTTGAGTTAGGAGAAAAGAACCTATGAAACAATGTAAAAATCTTAGTTAAATATTTTTAGAAAATAGCCAAAGTACATATCTCAAAGCTTTACATGAAGACCACAATGCACTTGTTTACAAGAGTTAAAGTGTTTGATGAAAGTAAGTATTTAAAAAAAAAAAAAAAAACTCTACAAGACTTTAGATATAGTTAAATTACCTACAAAAAGAAATTAACCCAGGAATATTTTTTTAAGTTCAAAAAGAGCTGTTTATATTTACAAGTATTATATATTTTGAAAATAAATTTCTTTATTTCAACATCAAATAAACTGATAAAAATCATAAAAATTAAATGTAATTTTTCCTTATAAATAAAACATAAATGATTGTAGAAATAGACAGATATCTCATATTTTAAGAGTTTCTATATACAGACCTGTAATAAAATCTTGAATAGCTGCAACTAAAGGATCTCCATTTCGAGGTGTTACCAAATTTGAAGATACCTAAAACATTTCAATAATTCATTATCTTAATTATATTACCCATAAATTTATCTTTCCCATCACTTTACAGCAAACAGTAGCAGTATGTAGTCACAACTTTCAATTCTTTGCAGACTTCTGATATCTTTTCATTTTTCATTGGTATCAAAAAGAAGTATAATGAGATCTTTACAAAAATTTTGAACTACTTCTCTTTGACTTTAGCTTTGGTGAAACCAACAAATAATCCCCCCCCCCTTTGATAAAACAAATTAAGGCTGTGGCTAAGTGTAAGGCAATACTTCTTTTTATCTGAATTATAGAACACCACAATTTAACAGTTCAATGTTAAGAAGTTTGAATGAAATTCTGAACACTTTTAAAATTGAAAGTTTATCTTACACAAAATATTTGCACATTGTTAAGTATTGAACTAGAAATTCTTTTATAGCTTTTTAATAGCTTAAAACAGCAAAATCTATTGAATGATATAAAGATGCACCAGGAAAAATTTAGTAGCACATGGTAAACAAAACATTTGATAAAAATAATTGAACATTTCAAGAGAACAATAAAAACATTATTAAAAATTACCAAAAGCAATTTCAACACATGGGTACTATTTAATAAAAAGGGTAGAGTCAGTGTAGGCATTTCTAATAACTGTTTATACATATAGATCTATTTTTTTAAGTATTAATGAGAGGTTACAGACATGGAGTGAAGTAATAGTTGAATAGCAGTTACTCATATCTGAAAGCTATAAGCAATTTCATTTGTGAACCAATTTTATTCCAGAATAATTTAAAATATTGCCAATTCACTGGGCTGTTATTATCTTGATTATACAGTGTGTTGCAGCTCATGCATTTTTAATTTTTTTTGAAAACGTATACTGATGAAAATACATTTTAAAAGTTTATTACATAGCAAAACAGGTATGCAAATTTCAGTGTCGATGGTAATTTTGCACAACATTTCTTTCCACGAATATAGATGTGAAAAAAACATTTAATCTTGCTCTTTCCCCTTTTATAAATAATGAATTAAGTATGTAATTGCAAATGTCAAAATTTTCGAAGACTTAATTTGTTTAATTATCAATATATTCCTTTTCTTTGCAGGTTTAATGCATTATTTTATTCGTAGCGGTTATGGGAGAAGATGCAGAAAAAAGGATACACAACTGTTCAGAAATAACTAATCAATGCACATGTGAAGATTAGGTTAGAAGCAGAAGTTGAAATCAAAGAAAGAGATGCAAATATTCTATAAGCAAATCAAGCAAAAAGGATAATCAAAGATACAAAAGATTAATAATTAAAGTAGAAAGGGATACAATTTTCCTCTAGTAAAGAAATCTGCTCTGCTTTGGTTAATGGCTTAATTTGAAGTATTTTTAATTTTACAGACTATTACAGGATTGAAGAAATATTCCAGTATACAAATCACATCCATTTTTCGCATTCAAAATACAGAGGGCAAAAGTATGAACAGAATCACAATTAAAAGCTTAAAAGCCCTAGCGTAATCCTTTTTAAACCCTGAAGTATGAAAGATAGTGCATTGATTGGGATATGAAAAAAGGACACACAAGATTCAATTTGCAGAGCATCTTTTGCCACAAAATGTTTTTTGCACCTGTTTAGATATAGTCAATTTTTAATAAAAATCAATGAACAAAAGTGAAAAGTGTTTTAAAAGGAATAAATATTAAAATAATAAGAAGTTATTAATGGCTTTTAAAAAGTGGCAATCCCTAATGTCATTAGGGACAAAAATTCAGCAGCATGTTAGCTATATATGACTATTGAATAAATTACTTACACCCATTAGATGCAAAGCTTCAGCTCGGGCTTCTTCTGTCTGAGGTAAATGAATATTCATTTCATCACCATCAAAATCTGCATTGTATGGAGTACACACACACTCATTGAAACGAAAAGTCCTTGTGGGTACTACTCTAGCCTAGTGGGAGATTTTTTTAAAATAAAAAAACAAAAGTGGAAAGCACTTCTTAAAAAAAAATCAAATCCAATATCAAGAACAATCTACAGCTATGAATTACCTTATGAGCCATTATACTAAGTTTATGTAGAGAAGGCTGTCTGTTAAATAAAACAATATCTCCATCCAACAGGTGGCGTTCAACAATATCACCTATCTATAAATGGAAAAGAAAATTAGCGATAGTATGAAATCATAATAAAAACTACAGTTTAAGGACAATTTGGAAAGGTTCCATTTAGATCAGAAATTTCTGAAATTATAGGAAATATATATACACTCAAAAGTTAAATTCTGGATACTATTTTAAAACTATGAATATTTTACAAAACATTTTTATTTTTGCCGAAAACTTAATTACTAAGAATTAATTAAGCATGATCAGCACAATTCCCATTACTTTTATATGAGAATTTAATTATTTTTCTCATATCAAAAGTAAATTAGAATTATTAATTTTAAAAGAAGATTCTTGAAGTCATATAGTCAAAGAAAAGGTAAATAAATAATTAGAAGAGAATGGAAATAAAACCCAATATGATTTGAGTTTTCATTACTAAAAACAAATTTCATAGAAAATACCTAATATTATTCAGCATCAATAATACTCTAAAACAGCATACTGATTTAAAAAGTTTCAAAGATTAAAAAATAAATACAAACCTTTAAAGTATCTGCAATGCGGCGCCTATTTGCATAGTTCAGATCACTAAAAACGAAAACAAAATTTTATAAAAATTATATTGGCCAAAGATACTGTTTCCTAATTCAGTAAAATAATTTTTATTTTAATGCATTTAAACAGAGTAAAATTACTATAGAAATTAAATATAAGCAAAATAGACCATACCTTTTCATTCCATTCTGTCGATCAATATGAAAGTTAGCACCTGGATGCTTATGACCACCATTCATGATCAAGCGTTTCAACTTTTTCATGTTGTGGGGGGTTACCTGGTACAGAGATATATGAAATGTAAATATTATGAAGAGGAACATGAATGAAACAAAAAATGAATTATGAAACATTTTAAGCAAATTCATATACACTGTAAAAAAATGACTTTATTATAAATCTGAAATGAATAAACAAAATGTTATTTATAATCATTTACAACAATATAATTTTTAATTAGTTAATTGTGATAATTCAAATAAATATTAAAAGTTCAGAAAATGAAAGATAATATTACCATTTCAGGATATGTCAGAATTTTAGCCACATGTACAGGTATGCCAACCTAATAAAAAGAGGTCGGGAGAAGAAAATTATTAAAGAAACTATAAAGAAAATAAATTGATTTTACTTAAATATTATTATTTTTAAATTCTTACTTGATCAATAGGAATATTTGGATCAGGAGAAATGACAGTACGACCAGTAAATTCAACTCTCTTACCAGAGAGATTACCTCTAAATCTGCCATGTTTACCTTTTAGCCTTTGTACAATTCCTCTTCCAGTAGGTTTCACTTTCTGAAAGCAACCCAAGTAAGAAATTCTAACAAAAACCAAGAACTCTTCATTTTTTATAATTTACTCAACATTAAAAAAGAAAGAAAAAAAATATTCCAAAACATGTTGATGGAAACATTTTGTTCAATATTTTTTAATATGATATACAATATACATATACTGAAAAGTTTTAATTGAGTTTTAGTTTTAATTCTAGTAAAATTTTTTAGGATATTTTTAATAATTTTAACATATTGTTTATTGAATTCTACAGGAATACACTGTTAAAGTTATTTTTACATCATTTCAAAAACTAATGAATAAGCAGTTTTATATGAATGGATTAAAATATCACATTTGAAAAAGTAACTAATTCACAATAAAAAGAGAGGAGATAAGATTTAAAAAAAAAAAAAAAAACTCTAACTTTGAAAATGAAGTAAACAGTTTAAGTAAACTTTTAGAAAATCGAACATTTTTAATATGAAAAAACAAATTTCAAATTTTCACTTAGGTAAATCAGTAAATTTTGAACACATATCTCCAACTGTGTATTTTTGTTTTTCACAAACATTAATCATCACATATTTTCTTAACCCAATGGTACTATATCATACTGTTGAAACTTACTGAGTCCAAAATTTTGAAAAAAGTATCTCTGAAGGAAAGGAATATGCATTCAAGATAGTATACTAGACCCACATTAAAAATTTATATAAAATTATTGGAAAGTAGGTTTTTAAAACACGTGGATCATCAATCATTTCACAATTTATGTTAAAATACTCATTAATATATTCTACTACAATCAACTTTGAGTATTTTGAGAAATTACATATATAATAAAAGATTTTTATTCTGCAAATTTAAAAGATACTAGCATTAGTTACCATGATACAGCAATTCAAACATATGTAAGGTTATACTATGTTTTTGGATTTAGGAAAGAAAAAAAAAAGCACTGTAAACATGATGTATTTTATTTTTGCACCTACCTGATTTTCCATATTAACTCCAGACAAATCACTGTTTATATAAAGTGCTACATGAGTCTGTATGTTTTCCCAAATTCTCTGTAAAAGAAAAGACATTTCAATATGATTTCAGATTTTAAAAATCATTAGATCTATTCTTTAAAAATCATTATGTTCATACTTCACAGAGCTATTAATTTTTAATACAGTTAAAATGTAATACAGCAACATTATAAACTTATAAAAAGAAATTCATAAGTCAAGGTTCATCTTACCATATAGTACTTCAAAGGAGCATTTGCTGCATGGCGTTGAATTTCTTGATTCAACTGTATAATGCCGGTTAATTTAGTAGTCATATCATCCTCATTTCTAAAATAAAAAAAAGTTTGTTACAATTGCATTTTCAAGCTTAAAATGCACCAATTTAAGATTTTGATGCACAGCAATGGCAATATGCTGTTCACAATTATACAAGCTTCTTCAAGATATATTCAACAAGAATTAAAAACTTACGTTCCAGATTTTAGCTCAGATATGACAGAAGGACGAATACACAATGGTGGGACAGGTAATTTCGTAAGTATAAAATGTTCTGGCTTTCCCACAGCTGCATTCATAAGAAGAAATGGAATATCCTTTAAAAGAGAAGTAAAATAAGGAAGTCATTCATTAATATTAGCTTTAAATATTTACAGTATATATGTATTATGATCAAAAACATTATCAAAATTAGGAAGAAAAAAAGCAGAAATCTATCTGAAATTCATTTAATTTATAAGAATTTAAATAAAAACAAAACATAAAATAGTACAATATATTTTTAATATTTTTCCTTACTTGTTCAAGAATTCTTCTGAATAGATTCAAGACGACAAGTGGATCCAAAATAATCTACAAAATAAATAAACAAGGTATATGAAACTATAATTAAGTAAAGTTTTAAACTTACTGTACACAGAATTTTATTTTGGATATTGCAAACAAATGTGGATTAACATTTGAAAGCAAGTTAAAATTAATGAAACAAGCAAAGAAAGGATAATATCTAAAAATATTTTAAATTAAAGTATGAACAAATAAAAAAAAAGAGTATATATAAAATAAAATAAGAATTTACCAATGTTGATAAATGAAAAATATTACAACAGTAAAATACTTCAACATTAGACTTATACAAATAACTATGATTTCCTGGTAACTTGAAAAAATATTTGAATTTAAAAAAAAAGAGAGGAAAAAAAAAACATAATAATGATTGAAACATATTAAAGCAACAAAAAGAAAATATCTCTCTTAAAAATGCTTTAAGTTTTAAAGCAATGGAATATTACCTGAGTAACTTTATTTTTGCATTGTTCCAATTCTTTGTTACTATTGATTGCTTCATCGAAATCAGTCAAATATTCCATTAGATCAGGTTCACCCTTTTTATCTTTCTTAAATTTATCATGAACAATTTTTAAGCATCCAGCCTTTTTAACTTGACCTGAAGTTTTAAAAACATATATTTATTATTATTATTTTTAGAAAATGAAAAGTCCATTTTACTTTTTTTAAGGTCTTTTATCGGCATATCAAATATAATCAGAAACTTTAAAACTATTTACATCATAAAGAACCAAACACTTGAACTTTGCCTCAAAAATAAATTAATATGGCAAAAAAAAAAAAAAAAAAAAAGGAATATAATTTTTTTTATTTATATGTATGTATAAAGTAAAAGCAGTATTAAGTAAAATGCACATGCTTTTACAGAATTTATAAAATATAAGCATCATACTTTTAAATTATGATGATAAGCAGCAAAATTTTAAGCATTGAAAATGGATTAAAATAGCATCTTATACTTTTATGTTTCCCTATAATTTGGTAAGTTATTCATAGTAACCTTAAAATTTTAAAACTATTTAACCTTAACTATTAACTCTAAATCTTATTAACTTTACCCTAATTCTATTTAACCTTAAAATTTTAAAATCCTGCATGAAACAAAGCTATGAAATCTGATATTACACAGTTACAAAACCATGAAAAACTATGCAAAAACCAGCAAAAATATTCATCAAAATTTCAAATCATATCTTCTCAATTTTATGAACATTCCTTGATTTTTACCAAATGTTATAATCATTTAAAGTCTAAGATGCTGATAAATAAGGTGCTATGCTCATGAGGTATGTAATCATGCTATTTCTCATGAGGATATAAAGCATGAAAAAAGAGCCCAGTGATAAATTTTAGCATTTCATACTTATTTACACTTATTAAATTAAATAGCATAATTCCAATTTTAAAATGCACGACTTCTTGTTTGCAAAAAAAATTAATTCAAATTTGTATAAAATTACTAGTTTAATATATTTTAATTCCTAATGATAAATAGTACATTGACATATAAACTTGAAACAAGATGCAATTATTTTCAATAAAAATGAATTAATTCAAATTCAGCTTATACTAAGTTGAAGAATTGCTTTAACAGCTTAATAAATGCAAATGGTATTTCATGTTTAGAATAAAAGAAGGTAAATAAAATTGAATATAAACTGAAAAGGTAAGAATAAATGGAAAGACATTTAATTTAAATAGTAATGGCTAAGAGTAGATAAGTAATCACAAATTCAAACATTAAATATTCAAATGCTCTTTATCAAATGAAACATATTAAGTTTGAATTTTTAGCTAAATTATTTTTAATATCTGTACAAAGAATAACATAACTAGGAACTAATGTTTTTGTAGAAAAGAGACATAGCTTATGAAATGGTTAATTACTATTGATTATATCCAAATCATTAAACATAGTGAATCCTTCTTTTTTTTTTTTAAAATTTTTCTGACAAGAAATTAACTTAGGAGTCCTTTGCTATTAAAAGGTTTTAGTAGGGATGAGGAACCCGCGCCTTTGAGTTTCTTATGTGACCAGGTTATTTACAATTTGCAATTGAATAATACTTTCTGTAATAATAATAATTACAGAACAATACCTTAAATTCCTCATGCAGTCTTTTTGTCAATTATGTGCAAGCTGACCTTTCAATGCAAAAGTGTTCACACCCTGGTCTACAGAAAGTAAAGCCTGAGGAATTTAATGTGTGTAAAGTAAATAATATGTAATATTCAGATATTGTTATTTGAAAATCAGGAATTCTGAAGTAAATCACACAAAACATTAAAATTTACACTGTTCTATGAATATTATAAATATTAATTTTTTGCAGTTGCTTAAATCTTCTGAATTGAATATACACTATGGACAAAGAATCCGGACACTTTCGTTTTCACATTTTTTTCCTAGGATTTAACGACGTTTTTTAAATAGCATGTGAAGAATAGATTGAATATTACAGAGGATTCGGTCCGCATTAGGGGACCGTTCAATATAAGACAAGACAAAATAATTTTGGCTCACCGCTCATAATCGATAACAAGATGAAACTTTCAGAAATGGTTATTTTAATATATTTATCATGAATTTCGTAAACTACATATATTTGGAAATATATGTTTCTTAAAAATCCCTTTTCCATCTGTTTTGCTTATAACATGCAGTTTTTTTTATTTATGAAACTTGCAGAAAAAATAATATATTAATAGAAGCATTGTATGGAAAAAATTTCAATATAACAGAAGAAATATTTTACTTTGCATGCACCATTCATAAGAAAATTTTTTTTTTTACACTTAAAGCCAGATTACATAGGAAATTATATAAAAAAAATTCAGTTCAATATCATAGTATTAAGAAAGATACGGCATTACAACAAGAAATAAATTTTACCCTACCGCAGTGATGCTCAAAGATTTATATCGTACAATAAAGGATATTTTAATATTTGAACAAGATTATATTGTTATAGAGTCGAGAAATTCTCATATAATTCAAGAGTACTTGCAATTTGTAATGAATAAAAAAATATATTTTTAAAATTATTAAAATTTTTAAGAAAGAAATTAATTAGATAAGAAAAATTAATAGGCATAAAAGAAATTAATTTAAAAAATATTGTTTGGTCCTCATGAAAAATTGTAACTTTCAATCTATAATAATATAATTAAAGTAATAAATTTTTTTATGTAGTTATGCCATATACTAGTGCTGGATTAAGCTATGCTAAGAAATGGATAAGTGTTACAGGTTGATAAGCAAATTCTAATCACTATATAGATTCAATATATATTCAAAGATGCAAGTTAAAAAAAATATCGATTTGGTGTATTGAACCCCTCATTCGTTTGCTTCTCATCGATAGAGCAAAGATTCTCTCAGTTAATAAATGTGATATCTTCTTACCACATGTTATTGAACTAATTTTTTTCTCTAATTACCTATTATCTGGTTTAAAGTTGTAAAGAAAAATTATACTATGTTATCACGAGTAAAACAAATTATTTAATAAACACATGCTCCATATTCTGTTATAGAAATTGCTCCCATGGATTTTACAAATATGCTTGTATATATTGTCACTTTTTCTGCTCGTTTACGTATACCAAACAAAAAACTGTGCATGATTATATAAAAAAAAAACAGTGCAAGGAAGAGTTGGGATTTTTAAAGAAGCTTTATCTCTTTCCCAAACATTGTGCTCAGTTTACGAAAATTCATGTCAAATTGTTACTATTAAACTACGCACTTCTGGACGTTTCATCCTGTTATCATTTCTGTGAGGGAATGGACCAAAAAGATTTTGTCTTCATCAGTTTTGCTAGAGTCCCACCTAATTCCCCCAGTCTGAATCTCCAAATGCAAATGTGAGATTACAATCTATTCTTTCATGGTCCAAGTTTATAATAAACAAGTTATATCCTTCTCGAAGAAACTAAAAAATGTGAAAATCTGAAGTGTCGATACTTTCTTTTCATATATATATGCTCTGACTTTATTAATAAACTTTCTCATCATTTGCTTAACAAAAATGTATAGAATTTAATATCATAAAAATGAATCGATATATTCTCCTCCTTTTTTATTTAACAATGCCACTTACAACTTTTATTAATGTAGTTTAAATTTTCATAAATTCTTATACATTAGAATTTGCAAAGGAGATTCTCAAATATATCAGAAGAAAATCAACTGTAATAAATAAAAATTATATCTCCTGTTAAAGCCTCTTTTTGATCTGCTGTCAATAGAACTAATGAAATCCCCCAACAAAAGATTAATTAGAAAGATCTACAATAAAATGGACATTAAATAAAGTCCAACTATCACATTTAGTCTAAATAATGTGATCATCTCAAATAAATAAAACTGAAATATCATATTTTTTGTAGCTAGATATTCAAACTCTAACAGATAGGCATTCTTCAATTTTACTCAAATATATGAAGCACAGAGAAGAAAGTTAAAGAGACAATTTCACAACAATATTAATCGATATGACATTAATAATTCATTGTTTAAAATCCTGTCACTGCATCAAGTGCAGCTGATACTTACTGCCGACATACGTGTAGAAGGCTAAACGATTAACTTCCAGCTCCCTTCGACATGGGACACCCTTGAAGGAAGTGCTCCCCACAGATGGAAAGGCAAGTGCTCTGTAGTGCCCAGTGAAGCATTTTCACTGCCTAAATGCATTAAGCTCTCTAATAAAAGCGTAAGTTGTATAATAATGTACAAAAGTGCCCTTTACATAGAATTCAATTGAAAACCATTTTAAAGGCGTGATAAAAAAGATATCATATCTATCATTCACAATAAAAAAAAGTTTGAATAAAATACTTATTTTGAATAATAAAATAAAAAATATAGTGTATTTCTACTATAATTGAAAGTACCTAAATTAATATTAGGTTATTGATGCAAAATAGAAAACATAGGAAAAAATAAATATTTTTTATATATTTAATATTATAAAATACTTCCTGAGAAAATTTTAATACTAACACTATGAAAATCTTATTTAGCACTCCACTGTTATGACAGAATTGGAACCGATATATTAGTACTATCCTCTTCCAATTGAAAATCTGAATATTGAGAATTATCTGAAGAAATCTAAAATGGTTGGTTTTGTCATTATAATTGTAAAAATTGGTAGAGGGGTTGTTTTAAAAATTTAAGCATATTCCTCCCTTGGAAAGATACATTCTTTTAACGGCAATGCAGAAATAAAACTTGAGAGTATAAAACCTTGACAGAACATTCCATAAAATCCAAAAGCAAGATAAGAAATATAAAACAAGCAATCCAAAATGAGTGCCAAAGAGCTCTTTTAACATGATAAATACGTCTGAAACGTATACAACATAGT
>BGPR01000080.1:1122195-1191853 GCA_013235015.1 Araneus ventricosus
GCAGATGCCTTCAAACAGGGAAAGTTATTTTATGGCCACCCTGTATATATATAAAAACAAAGGGTTTACATGCTTTAATAAAAAAAAAGCAACTTTTATTTGTTTTATTTCAAGTGAAATTTATGCCATATTAAATAAAATAGAAAATTTGCAAAATACATTTTCTGCAGATTAACTTAACACATGAAGTGGCCAAGCTGAGAAATACCTTTCGTTATGGTCAGCTCAAACACGGAAAACCTATATTTGTTTTTCTGTAATTCCAGCAGAAAAAAACTCTTTCAATAAAAAATTTAACCACTGTCTAAAATCTATGTTATATACTTTGAAATTCACTGCAGAGTATTAACAGATCAAAATAATTGATGGTACATTTCTGTTGGATCAAAGCAATTGTTGTCACACATGTTGGCATAAAATATCACTTTTCTGTGAACATAGCAATCATCAAATAGTGTACAAAATGTCAAGTGCCAAAGTCTTACACTGTAAAGTTGATTATAAATCACATTTTGCATCCCAAGATTGCAGTATTTGGTGTTTATATTGGCTACTACGCTCCTAATGAAAAAATTCTTAATCGGCTACTTAGAAAATTAAATTGACAGATATGTCACTTCATTTTAATTCCTATTTGAGGAATTTATACTCCCATATGCTGCAATAGTTAAAAATATACTAAAGTAAAGGTAAGTACATTAAATATAATGCTGCTCATGACCAAAATAGTAAGCTATACTAAAAACACAGCACTAATTCTTGTGCTATACACGATTTGCTATTCATGACATTATTAGTCTTCCTTAATTTATTTAATTTTTAAAAATCAAATCTACTGGTATGCATATAAAGTATAATAAGTCAAGTTCATGTATATTGAAAAAACAGATGTAGCATTCTGCTTTAAAAAGCTCTGCTAAACATATTTTCAGAAATGAAATACCATATTACAAAATTTTAGAAAGGCAATTAAATATTTTTAGGACTGACTCCCAATGGAGAGAGTTCAACCTATTTCTTTCCATTGAGATCTAGGTAAAAAATACATCGCTTTCACAAAGCTTTTATTATGAAAACTTATGAAGATAACATCTCCAATCCATGGCTAAAAACATGACAAATTTCGAAAATTTAAACAAAGAAGAAACCGCTGATGTGCTTAAAGACCAGCAGAATGCGGCCTTACCAGTTATTTACAATTTGCATCGAAATAATATACTTGACTATACTATAATAATAACTACTGAACCATAACCTTTAAGATTCTGCTCGTGCGGCCTTTTGTTCAACTGCAGCATTTCACGAGACCTTTCAGTGTAAAAACGTTCCTACACCTGGACTTACATATCCAGAAACAGAAATACTACTAAATGTTTCAAAGTAACCAAATGAAGTTTATACAAACATTAAAAATTACACACATAAAAACAATTCGATTACTATAAAGGTTTTTAAAAGAAAAGCATTTACATTTTCTTTGAAAGATGAGACTCTCGAAACTGTTCCTTAACCATAATGATTACTGCTTATTGAAATAAGTCTTAAAATAATATAAAATATTCATATGTTAAAAGCTTCTTAAATTTATATCTGAAATCCAAAAGATGATGTAAGACTGCTAACTATTCAATTTTTGATAAACAGAACGCATGTGCTGTGTTGTGAAGTATTTATTTATTTCATTTCATTTCAAAGCTTCAGATTAGTTGCTTTATTACAAACGGCTTCGCTTCAACTGACATTAAATCTTAAGTCGAACTGAGAAATGAATGGGATGAAAAAAAGAGAACATTTTGACGCATTATGGGCGAAATTTGATTATTTCTTATCCAATACCATAAAGAGAGGAGTAATTTTCAAAATTGTTAGAATAATTTATGATTGATTCGTTAGGGTTAAATTTTTTTTAGTTGTCTTGATATTAGTTGGACCATTTGCTACTAGATGAGAGAACTACTTTTTGAGACGATCTATTAATTTTGCATCAAGGTAACCCTCGTAATTTTGATGGTAATATGCGCCTGTCTGAAACCCCTATCACACAGAGACGATTTCCTAGAGGGAGTGCTTTTGCTCCCCGAATATTGATGCATATAATCCATGATATTTTTAATAACAAAAATTTTTGCTATTGTTATTTCTAAATATCTGTTCTAAATAAGTGTGATTTCAATCACACTTTTAATTTCCAAATTCTTATTAAATGTATGTAAAGTGTTTTGAAAAAAAAATTAAATAGGAAATTGTAATTTGTTCTTATTAGACGTTCTGCAAAATTTTGTGTTCTTATTTCTATATACTGTCAATAGATGCAGCCTGTAACGAAAACTAGTTAAAAAAATTTCCGATCAATTAAGTTAACTACAAATATTCCCATCAAGCGCGGACCTCAATATCAACACAGTTTATCATTCAGAATTCCCTTTGCAATAAGGAACTAAGGATGTATAATCTAAGATATTTTCAATAACAAATATTTCTGCTATTGTTATTTTTAAATATCTGTTCTAAATAAGTGCGATTTAAATCACAACTGCGATGGGGGGAACCGAACCGTGACCGCAAATAGAAAGATCTTACCTCATTCTTACTCTGAGGATCTTACTAAGCTCCAAATGGGCTTACATGGCGCCATCTGTTGACAGAAGATAGAACTAAAAAATTAAAACTTATTATATAAGAAAAGTATATTAAAAAAGAACGAATTTTTTTAAATGTTTTGATATGCTTTCTGTAGATTTATTTACCAATGATTGAATCACTACATCACGACGATTTTCGACAGTAGTACTGGTATTTGTGATTTTTTGATATTGCGTAGTAAATAACAGTTCATCGAATATCCGTCATCCCTACTTTGCAGTGAATCAGAAATCCGATCGTTTTCTGTTCCCATCACAGTTAACTAAGCTTCCCTGTAAATATTTGTTTCGAACGATTATTGCCACTTTCTATCGTTCTACAAGAGCTGTAATCATTCGAAAACGCATTTCACAACAAGAATGATGACTCACAGCGTCACAGGAAATACCAATGAAACTGCGATAGGGGGAACCATCACCGCCAAAAGAACGATATTATTTCTAAGCACCAAAATGGGCTTCCATGGCGTCATCTGTTGACAGAAGATGGAACTAAAAACTAAAACGTTTGAAAAGTGTATTGAAAACGAATGAATTTTTTAAAAACATTTTGAAACACTTTATGCACATTTATTTATCAATGATTGAATCACACCTTTTTGACAGTACTCTTCATCACTGGTATTTGTGATTTTTTGATATTGCGCGGTAAATAACAGTTCATCAAATATTCGTCATCCCTATCCCCGAAACCGAATGTCGACAGCTAAAATGAAGGGCGAGTACTTTCAGATCGGAAAGCAACAGGTAAGCTGCGCATGTCATCTGAAGTTGCATCCGCATTTGAGGTGAAGATCCGTCTGTCCCTCTTATGTTCGTTCGGAGTTTTAGAATATTTCAAATTTCAAGCACCAATTATAAATTTACTTAAGAAAAATTTTGTTATATTTTTATGTATGAACACTGTATTTGTTTTTCTGTCGTAAAATAGAGCTTACTTTTTTGCCCGCAACAATAAGTTTTTAATAATTAAAGGGGAACAGGAAATGTGCATCAGTAAGGGCAGGGCCGGCCCGAACAAAAGCGGGGCCTGGTGCAAAGTTGATTTGCGGGGCCTTCAAACTAATTTAATGAAACAAAATAATTTATTGAATTTTGCTATTTATTACACCATACAAATTGGCTTATTGAGGACTTAAGGAATACGTGAAAATGATAAATAATTAAATTATGTGATTTATGAACAATTTTGAAAATTTTTAATTTCATTAAATAAATCAATACAATTCCTTTCGTCCTGAAAAGTCGAATTTAAGTCTACGTTTTCAGACAGTTAGTGAATATCATTCTAATTACATAAAAATTCCTACGATGTCCCATATTCATGATAAATTTCCAATCTCTTCTTAAAAGAAAAAATGTCACTATAGATTATGAAATATTGAATATGGAAATATTCTTTGACAGATGAAATAACTGATCAATTCCTTAAAATAAAAACTGTCCATTTTTTTTCTCACCAAGTTCTTTTATTTTTAATTCAGCTGTTACTGTCAACTTACTCTTCCACTGTTTTCTTTGCAGTTATTAAATGAAGATATGAATCCCGATGCACGATACTTTTCAAAAAATTTTAAAAGGACTTTTAAATGTGAATTTGTGTACGGATATCTATACTAGAATTTTGAAATATCTGGATCGCAATATTTACTTCATTTAGTATGTCATACCAAATAATTAAAGTTAATAAAAATTCAAATGAAGTTTACTTTTGATTAATTTGATTTATGATTTTTTTCCATGTCAATAATATATTCATAAAGAAAATTCGAAGCTACAGAAAATTGTGATACTTGAATGTGATCTCATAAATTTCATACATTTGAAGCGACATTCCCACGTCGTTTCTGACAGTGGCTTTGGAGTAAGATATACGAGAGGCTTTTTTAATACTATATCCCAGCACATTACAGAACTTTCCAAAATATTATATGTGTTTTCATAAGTCACAAAAAATTAATATACAGAGAAGAAGGTTTTGAAATGTCTCTAAGAACAAAATTAAAATTAAGACTTATGCAGAGTATATACTGTGGTTTGGAATTCTTTGCAAGATCAGGGCTTTTGCAAACCTTTATGTAAAACCTCTCATAGTAGATCCGTTATAGTTAGAAATACCATGATTTGTTTGGTTGAACTCCCCCACCCCCCCCGCGGCGCCCCAAAGTATAGCATAAAATTCTAAAAGTTGCCTGCCAACGACCCCCTTTCGTAACATTAGCACAGAGTTTGTGGAAGTGAAAACAAAATTTAAGACGTCAGAATGCAAAGAATATACAATTTTTATTAATATTTGGTAATTCAAAATTATAGTAATGAAAAGCAGAATTAAAAGAAAACTTTTAATTAATTTTCAGTTTGAACTGGTGCAGGTCCACTTTTTCATTAACAATAGATTTAAACAATGAATTTTCTTTCATTAGCGGAATGACGTTGGCTTTTGTAAAAACTCTCTCTATTGCAACCAAATTTTTCTCTCGCCGCATTCATTGGCATAAATCCAGACATTTTGAAGATCCGCACATTAGTACGGACGGAGGTAAGGTAATCCTAGTTATAGTACCACTGTCTATACAGTTCCCCATATACAATTCCTCTTTTTTTAATAGGCTTTCAATTTTGACTGATAACCCTTTTCCTGTCGAGTCTTTTACCGTTTAAAAACAAATAAATCGTTCTTGTATACTCATATCACTTTTAGAGTCAACTACATTAACATATCTTAAAATAACAGATAATTGTTCTTGATGGCTCTGGAGTGCAATCTCATAAAATTGTGAAATATTTAGATTTTTTATTTAAATATATTGTTTACTTTCTAACTTTTTTTTATCCAAAGAAGAAATCAGTTCGTCCTGTATTATATGAGATAAATAGGAACGCGATGCTGATTTCACATAACTATCCAAATATTGTTTCATGATTGGGTGAAATATTGCAAGTGATTCTATGAGATCTAAGAAATTACCGTTGTGTGGTTTATATAAAGCATCATTACTTCCATTGAATGCCAAATTATGCTCTGATAAATATAAAATTGAAGCCAGTATTCGTTTATAAACACACTTTACACAGTGTGTTTCGGTTTTAGTTATTTTTTCATGTTCTATGTCATAGTGTTTCCCACTTTGAAATTCTTTTTAAATTCTAACAATTTGTATATAGCTTGTAAATTATCTTTTATAACTTTTTAATCGCGAACATAAAATTCAATCATTAAGTCAAGTTAAACACAAAGAAGTGGTATTTGAGAGTGGCACAGGAGAGTAACCATCCCATCTTCGTTCTTGAGGTTCCTCATTCTTTAATTTGCATAAATAATTTCAGAAAAACTTGTGTTATTTTTATTAATCGAAAAACAGTACATTATGTCACACCATTTTGCATGATAGCCGTTCTAAATTTATCAGTTATAATTTCAGCACAATTACTAGGATCATTGATATCGACATTTCGTTTTCAACTCTTTGTTGATCCTGTTGAAGCTGCGATCCTTTGACTAATTCATCTTGCTCGCTATTCGATGCAGACAAAAAATCCATCGTCTGTAGGTTTCTCTCTGCGACATAATTATGTTTCATTTTTTCCGTTTTCTTATAATGGCTTTCCTCTTCATTAAGATAAAAGCTGCCTTTATGATGATTAGGATTGTTTTCGCGGATGTCATACGGCGTAATTTGATTTTCGCGATTTTGATTTTGCAATAACTGTTAATTATATGTTTCGTCTGTTTGTTGGACATTTCCTGTTTTTAAAAATTTTGCAAGGGAGTTCCTCCCGTTTTCATCAATTTTCTTTCTTTTTCTATGTTTTTCTTAAATTTATCAGATACACACATTTATTTTCTTCCGGCATCTCTGTCTCTAGTCATATCCCGAAATTGTCCAAAAATAATATAAAAAATTAAGATAAATTTTTAGTAGTATACAAAAAACAACAATGAAATATATTATTTAGTAATTTTCAGTTATATATTATATTAAACATTTGTCTTCCCTTTAAATACGAATGTTTTATTTATTTTCCCACCAAACGTACGATATACTATCAGCCGTTACAATGTTTCAATCCGTTATACATTATTTTTACCTTTCTTATACTGTTTTGGCTATGTAAGTAAGATTCAAAGCCCCCAAAATTGCCTTAGATTGGTCGATGTGAAATGTGCCCTTATAGTGTGATTATATTCAAATGAATGTATATTCGGATTAAAATAAAAAATTATAAGGCATTTTTAATTTGAAAAATCAGTGAGCTGCGCGGGGCCTTTAGAAAACGAGGGGCCTAGTGCTGTCGCACTGTTCGCACGGCCCTCCGGCCGGCCCTGAGTAAGGGAGACTTTCACTCCTTAATTGCTCATACCAACACTTAATGGAATTTACTTGGAGGATGACAATTTCGATACTCTAACCGAATAATTCTTTGAACTGTTACAACTGATTTGCTTTTGTGGAAACAGAAACGTGCGAGATGTGCCTTCTGCTGCAAGGTAACCATTTTGACACTTGCGTTAGACTGTGCAGATTTAGTGCGCCTTAACGGCGCGTTAGCTATCTAAAAAACTTTTTGAGTTACTCTCTCACTAAAAAAATGAAATTGCTACATTATAGGGTATTTTTAATTAATTTTAGAAATGGGTCTAATAATTTATGACATTTATGACTACCCTGTATATATTTACTTTAAAAATCGGATTTTGTTTTCGACTCGAAAATTTTAAAACAATATATCCAAAATATTTTACTGGTCATGCAAAGAGTGGTATGAGAAAAAGTCTAAACGCTTTATTTATATTAGATTTGTCATCAATGAGTTCCGTATATCTAGGCTAGTGACGAAGATTTGTTGAAGCTCAAGGACCTAAGATATTCAAGAACCTCAGAAATTTTGTATAGGAAAACTATTTAACTTTTCTATATTCGCATCAGTACATGCTCTTAGCTTACCGGAGGACTGTTGAAATTTATGAATGACTTATTAAACTAATCATCAAAATTTGCCACTCATATTGAAAATACCAGACATGAAACGCCCTCTCGCTGGTTTGGTGTTAAAGTTTAGAGAAGATGGGAGGGTGTCGTCCTCATCATTTGGCTCGTTCAAAAATGACGAGTTTCGTCCCAAAATAGCCCTAGTGCTGCTTCAAAGCGGGACTTAAATATAACTAACTAGCCAAACATTAAATTACCAAAGATTTTCGTATTTTCTGCAAAGCGTGCCAAATTTGAGAGTTCTAGGTACAACGATCTGTTCTGGAGATCGCCAACATACAGACAGGCAAACAGTCTTTCATCTTTATTAATATAGAGATCTTTCTACTTTCTCGCATATGTCGTTTACGCCACGTAGTCGTTAACAGCTATGCCCATGCCCTCTTGCGTGATCAGAATTGCTTATGCGCAATGGGAATTTAGTTTTTATTTAACAAAAAAACTAGTTATTTATTTAATTGGGATTAAATCCACACTAAAACCTTCTTTATGCTTCATAGTATTTGTGAGCAAAATTTGAAGCAAATCTATCCAGTAGTTTGGATTTCTATAACGTACAAAATATTCACGCGTTTTAGTTTTATTTATATAGTGTATACAAAGCTATAAGAGACGAGATACTCAAAACAAAATGAGAAATAACATTTCATATTGCATTACTGTTTTATTAAGTGACATCTTTCTATAGAAAATTGTACCTCAATAATAGATGTTTCAGTCAAAGGAATTCTACATTATCTCCATTTGAAACAGGATTTAATTTTTTTTTTATGAAACATTTTTTTTAGAAATCCAGAGCATTGCTTCAGATTTTTCATCATGGAAAGCACAGAAATTTGAAACTACATATTTTTTGAATGCCTGTCTTACTCTTGGTATAACCAACTCCTCTGAAAAAACCCCAACCGCCTCAGTTATAATATGGTAACTTCAACGCTCTTCTTCCGCAAGAACGCATTCAATTATTTTGAAATATCCAGATTTCCTACTTTTATAGCGGATAAAGTGCAATATCACATTCACAAAAATTAACCAGAGCAGTTAAAGAAATGGGTGCTTCTATTTGCCATTTTATAAAAAAAATATTTCAATTACTTCATTGGTGCAATGAGGTTATATCAGATTATTAAGTCTTGTTTCACTTTTGGGCAAAAGTGGAATAATTTACAACTGAAAAATAATTTTCCCTTCAAGCCAGAAAGAAACTCAGAAATTTGACGCATTGTAAGACAGGAAAAAGAGCACATGCACAACAGTTTTAAAATTTGAATTTTCCTTTTTTGAAATCCTTTTTAGTAAAAATAAATAAATAAACCATACAGTAAAAACATTGTACATTTAAAAAAAAATCTAAATTCGAAATTACAGTCACACAAATAATTTCGTTTGCTAAATCTCGGTAACATAAAATTACCTTCAGGTAATCAAGTGGAACTTTGTAAATTAAATACTTTTTTGTCCTCCACAGCCTTTCAACAACAGAAAAGCCATCGACAACGAATTACTTTTATTAATATAAGTAAAAATATTTATTTAAAAGCTGTTGAACTTAAATATCATAAATTTGCGTATAGAATGATCATCACATTTTAGGAATGGGGGGGGGCGGCACAATTTTGGTATTTGATCTGAACATTTCTTTGAGTAGGTAACCTTTGTTTCTCTCTCTCATACACAACTATCTTTGGGAAATGCAACCATCACAGCTAATGTTTATGCCTATTGCCAAATAATAATAAACACTAGAACCTTTTTGGGTTCTATTGTCACCAGAAAGCAAGATCTCAAAAAGATATTATTGGGAACTTATTTCCCAACGCTACAACCTCAATTAGAAAATGCTATTTCAAATTGCTCGAACTAGATTTATGTCTTTGGATGCCTCAATTGAGAGAGTTCTGAACATATATGCCCGAAGAACTAAATTTTTATTTCCTCTTCGAAGAAATATATTTTTGATATAAAACCATATCATAATTGTTTGGAATTGTGCTTATAATTTGCAAGAAATAAAAAATCGTTATTTAAAATCTTCGATGGCTGATTTGAGAAGGTAGAACGCATGACACAGAAAGCCATGAGTATTGAAAATCTGATGGGAAATTTTGAGGCTGGAAAAAGCGGAAAAATCTGTAAACACTGTTGTTTACTGCAGCTGAAAATATTAATATATTTAGAAGAAAGTGTTGAGACAATATTTTTCTGAGACAATATTTTTCTGAGACAATATTTTTCTAAGACAATAGAGAGTTTTTAGTACAGAAATTTAGGACTATTACTACGAAACTTTTGTGGCTGTTAGAATTAGTAAGACATGAAAGACATAGCATGAGCAAAGAATTATTACTGGGTAGTGCCATTTGAAGGTATTGTACCTGCGGATGAAAAGTTCTTTGTTGTTACTGTAGCTATAGATGAAATGAAATTTACAGGTTTACATACTGTTCAGATAAGACATAATTTACAGGTGATTTACATTCTGTCAGATTTAACATTTCTTCTACAGGAGTAATTTAAAAGTTCGCAAAACGAAAATTTATAGTTGTTGATCTAGAACGCTTGCAAGCATGGGAAGATGGATGGAGGTTAGAATAGGAGTTATTTAAAGTTTTCTGATAATAAACTAGGTTTTGAAAAAGGTGTAACATCAGATAAAATATTGAATTTTACAGATGAAACTTTTTAAAAAAGATTATAGGAAATTTAAATCCTCGCAAAGATTAGTCATGCCACATCTGCGAGTCATGCAGTCAAGAAGAGGAACCAGCGAGAGTGGCCTACCCGAAACTTTCTCGCATAAGACCAGTAATATTGGTGGGTAAATGCCCAGTAGGTAAATATTTTTGGGGTATATAACCCGGTATTTACTCAAGGCCTGGGTATTTTGAGAAAAAAAAATTATGAATGGTGATTTACAATTAAACATATAAAATTTATTTATTCCCAAAAACTTGATATTTTGCAGAAAAAAAGTATCTTCGGCCCGCATTCCGCGCGCATAAAAATTTGCATATTTTCGCAATTTTTGTGCGTACTGAGGGTACCACAACTAAAAGATTTTATTTAACGTTTTTGAGTAAGAAATTTTATCATAGATATCACACAAGATTTCACCACACCTCTGGTTAATCAAGGTCGTCCCTCTGAAGAATGTCGTCAAAAACGAAGTTTCAATTTAGTGGGGTTGCCATAATTTCCGAAAATCGCGTTTGCCGTTCGCTACTATTTCCTTCGAAGACCGCGCCAAGGCGAAAGGAAATCATAACAACCGCTTGGCTTCAGTTTACTGTCGCCAATACACAATAGCAATTGCAACCGAATATGCAATTTAAACGCCTTTTTTTAACCGATTGACACAAAAATTTAACACAAATCTGCCATTAAGGTTAGAAGGCTACATACAAAATTTCATTTATCTAAGTAATTTTTTAAAGAAGTTATTGCATTCAAAAGTCCGCTATTATACAGACCGACAGGCAGTCAACCCTTCAACGGATTTGGTCCAAAATTTGATACCAACCTACATTCCTGATGATAAAAATGTGTACCAAATTTTATCTACCTAGCTATTCAAGTTTGTGAGTCATCGCGTTCACATTAACACGAACATAGAGACAGACAGACTTCCAATGAACGGATTTTGTTCAAATTTTTATAAAAACCTACAAATTATGTGCAAAGATCACATACCAAATTTCATCCCCGTAGCTCTAATAGTTTTCGAGTTATCGTGTTCACAAACACACAGACAGACATAATTCCAAATTGTGTTTTTCGGACTCAGGGAGGTCTAAAACGTGGAGATTCGCCAAAATTTCGAGTTCAAATTTTTTGACGATTACAATACTTTCTCTTTGTATACTTCGTATACGAGAAAGTAAAAAGCACTCGCGCGAATAGTCACGAACTGGTGATCGTCGGCTTAGAAAAAATGGAATATATACGATTAAGCCTCCTATGGCTTATATCTCAAATCGAAGGGGACATTTATAAAACCTCTATATTTTTATTTAATTTGATTTGAATGGTAGTTTATTTAATATGTTTTCAGTGAAAACATTCGGTTCCTTTTTTGAACGAGACTATTAACAGATTTAAGAGTTTAAACTATTAGCTCTGGATTTTCGACAACCGTAAAGAGTTGATAAAAATTTCTTGATGATGAGTCAGATATCTTTTATAGTATGGAGTTAGTCAGAATTGAAAATTTTATTTTTGATCAGAAATCTGAGATAGAATTTCATCACCGAAAGCTTCGATAAATTTATTGTCTACCGCAAATTAAATCAAATTCAGGGAAAGCCAGCATCCAAAACCAGGTAATAGCAACCAAAAGCGTAGCATGTCTCCTTGAAAAGAATGAAAAATCTCGCAAAGGAACATTAAATTTCTTAATATCAAGTATGAAAAAAAGACCTACAGATAAAACAAAAAGGAAACAGTCCGAAGAGAAAGTTCTACAGAAGGAATATTGAACTCGGCAATACCTGCAAATAATCATTTACATTATTTATACAACAAATTGATACGAAACATTAATTCTAATTAACGACTAATGCAAATAATTACTTTAATAAAAATGGTAAATTTAATTTAAACGGGTTTTTATAATTAAAATTATATTTATTAATTTTAGTTAATAAATGAATGGAAATTATTATTAATGTTATTAATATTAAAAATAAGAACTTTATTATTAAAGTAACTCTGGACTCGAGTAGTTGCATATCAGTAGTGTAGTCGCAAAATAAGCACTACCGGGACGCTTTAATAGCTGCTTTAAGGACGTTTTCACAATTTTTTCTTAAATAAGAAAAAATTATTTCTCTTTAAAAAAAAAAGTAGTGCCAGAACGGCGTTCCGGCTCCACTACCCCTACTTCGTATTTAGTAGATCCCCTAAGTTGAACGGTCCGAAAAATCAGTACTTATCAGTTTTCGCTCAATCGCCACTTACTTCTACAGTACAATTGGTGTGCTCGGCATATTTCCAATCACTTGATATGATGTTTACAAGTTGCAAGACCTAAAATGATAAAATTAAAAATACATGGATTTTATACAAATAATATTTTAAAATTAAAACTGGTGCATTTGTTCAGAATCTATCTTTATACTGAGATAACGATACTGAATAAACAAAGTAAGTTTTGAATTTATTTTTCATAAGAATTTAATCCAACATTTTTGCTAAATTCTTTCATTTCACCCATTAGTGATACTATGAATTGTTCATGCAGCTTTACTTTTAACCCCAATTTGTACATACCAATAGACAAATAATTTAAGTGAGAAAACCTGTTTTCGGAGTGACTTGAGTGCCTCCTGTTCAGGAAATAAGAAACTAACACTCTGCTGCTGTAGACGTATTTTTCTGCATATTTAATGCATGCATGCTAAGTTGCATGCATTATGTGTAAAAGTATAATTTGCATTAAGTTTCATACATTTTATATATTTTATTTGTGTAATGTATACAAAATACTTTTCTTAATTTATGAATATTTCGGTTATCATTCGACAGACTGCAAACTAGAAAAATAATCTAGAAGCCTCGAAACTAATTTTGCACAATAATCAGTAAGTAAGTGGAAAACGTAGAAGTAAATTTTTTGGGAAAAAATTATGTTGTTTTCTCTTACTTTTTTTATTATCAAATAAACTAAAAAAACCTAAAATGAGTAGCTGCAATATTTCTTATGTATTTTCTGCCACAGATTAAAATTTTCATCGCGTATTCAATGTATAATATTCCTTCAGTTATTTTCAAATATATTGATGTAACTTTTCCAAAAGAATTATATGAGAGCATGAAAATGATTGATATTGCAGAACCATTACAGAATTACAAGTTGGTGCTTTTGTATAGCATAGCATCAAATGAGTTCCAAGTCATTACATGTTAACTTAGTCTGACAACCATTTGTAATGTCTTTTTCTATAGTTTTATGATTAGAATATCAGCCAGTTATTCTCTTTGGCTTTTGTCAAGAACATGAATAAACCAGCGGAATTTGTTTCCCCTAAACTTTCCGGTATACACCCTAACACGGGTGGAGAGAAAACACGTCAAGCGGCAGTAACACGCGCCATTGCCTAACACAGGTGGGGAAAAACGAGCCAAGCTGTCGTGCCTTTTAACTTTCTCGTTTACGAAGTATACAAAGAGAAAGTAATAGTCAAGAAATTCGAACTCGAGATTTTGACGAATCTCCACATTTTAGACCTCCCAGAGACCGAAAAACACAATTTTGGAATTATGTCTGTCTGTGAACACGATAACTCGAAAACCATTTGAGCTACGGGGATGAAATTTGGTAAGTGATCTTTACACATAATTTGTAGGTTTCTAGCAAATTTTGGACAAAATCCGTCAACGGGAAGTCTGTCTGTCTGTCCGCGGTCATGTGAACACTGTTATGCACAGGAAGCGGGTTTGCCAATATCACTTGTTAGTCTCGTAAAGTAGAGACAGGCAGCTTGAATAATACTAATTATGAAGAGCTGCTGGATAAGCTAAAAGCGTCCTGGCTTATTGCATGCAGTGGAATTTCTATGAGATGGAGCATTTTTAGAAATGACGAATCGGATGATTAAAAATAGACATTTATTAGACGACCACATTTAAGAACATATTTACATCTTATAGTAAAGCAGCAGCTTACAGCTGAAGTCTCTCCGAGGAGAGAATGCTTAGAGAACCGTAACACTTCTTCTCTTTCCCTCTCTTCCTTTTTGAAATGACATAGTAGAGACAAGTATATATACTCTAATAATCATCTACATATCAGCTGCAGGAATCGGATAGACAACGTCATACGATTCCGATTAAATAGCTGCTAAAAAATGGATGTCAAGTGAAGTGATTAATTTAAAGAAAGAATGCTTCAAATCTTAGAATAAAGGTACGAGAGACAATTTAGAAAAGATGCAAGCTTCTTAGCTTAAAAAGCAGAATTTCCCAACAAACACTATAACTCAAAAATTTGAATAGCTATATGGATAAAATTTGGTACACAGTTTTATCATCATGAATGCAGGTCCGCATCAAAGTTTGGACCAAATCCGTCGAAGGGTTGATGGTCTATCGAACTGTATAATCGCATACTTGTAAAAATTATATATCCTAAACCCTTTAGCTTAGATAAATAAAAATTGGTATGATGGTTGCTAACATTAATTATAGATCTGTGCCCAAATTTAGTTTCAATCGGTTGAAAAAAGGCATTCAAATTGCATTGTTAATTTTTCTAATCCGATTCTCCATACGCATGCGTACTGGTAGCAATATCTGAGCATGCGGAAGGATTACGTCACTTTGTTCTTAAGACGGCAAGAGTGGAATCGGTACGCATCTCTTTGAATTTGATTCTTTACCTAAATATTTTACAATCACTATAATCTACAATGAAAAACCTTCTGATAGTCATTGGATTCTGGGTTACTGTAGGTTCGAATTTTTTTATCCACGCGGGGGGACGGGAACAGCACCTTTTTTGGGAAGTATACGCGAAAGTTTAGGGGAGGTCACTACCGCTGGTTTTTTGCGTCATAGAATGGTGAAGAAACCGAATATGCAATTGGACGGTTTTTTTTGGAACCGATTGAAACCAAAATTGGATACAGATCTACAATTAAGGTTAGAAGACCACATACCAAATTTCATTTATCTACGTCATTGCGTTTAGGAGTTATCGTGTTCACAAGCATACGATTCTACAGACCGACAGACAGTCAATCCTCTGACAGATTTGGTCCAAAATTTGATACGAACCTACATTCTTGATGATAAAATTGTGTACCAAATTTTATCTATCCAGCTATTTAAGTTTTTGAGTTATCGTGTTTACAGACACACAGACATAATTCCAAAATTGTGTTTTTAGGACTCGGGAAGGTCTGAAACGTGAATATTTCTCAAAATATCGAGTTCGAACTTTTCGACGATTACAATACTTTCTCTTTGTTTACTTCGTATACTGGTAAGGTTTTTTTTAAAACCATCTGTTTGAAGCATGCATGCAGTGAAGTGCAACGCCTTGCCACTCTCTAAAAAGGGCGTTAATGTCGCTATGAAGAATTATGAGAGTGAGCAATCCAAAGCGCTGTGCTGTGGTGACGGTGAAAACATAAATGAGTGGAGTCCGCTTGTGAGAGTTTTTTGTTTATGGTACGAAAGTATCGTACAGTGTTATTGTGCATTATGAAGTGAAATTTTGAAATGAAAATACCAGCAACCTATGCATATATAGTCGATTGCCAATATAAATGTGGATACTTTAAAATTTGCATATTTTTTCGAATATCTCCGAAAATCTGCATGGATTTTCTTAGAATTTCGAACATGTAAAGATTAGGCTTGATCTCACATTTTACAGTGAAGATTCGATCACGAGAGTATTTAGGGGACTGACCAGAAAGTGATGAAGACAAAAATAAAAAAAATCCTCATAATTTCGTTTCTCTTAGAGTGTACCGAAATTCACCAAGTTGCAATGCCAATACCTTTCTGAATACTAATGGTATTGAACTGGAATTTTTATATAAGTTTCCCTATATATCTGGCTCTTAAGTCATGAAAGTAAAATTACTCTACATTTCGCATACACGTAGTGAAAAAATCATTTACTAAAAATACTCATATTTCCTTTAATATTCAAAATATTTACTTCAAATTTTAATACAATGCTTCTCTAACATATTGTCACGCATTCTGTAAGTTTTCTACAATTTGGTTTAAAACTCGGAAAGTTATAAGCAAAAAACATGCTAAAAAATTTGGGATTTTTTAAAAAAAAACTTTTTATCTTCCCGAATTTTTATGCTATGTTTACGAAAATGCATGTAAATATTATGCACATCAAACAAAACCATTGAAGAAAGTTTCATCTCGTTATCAGGTTTCTTTTAAACGGGATGAGTCGAAATTTTTTTTGTCTTTATCACTTTATGGTCGGTCCCCTAAATACTCTCATGATCGAATCTTCGCTGTAAAATGTGAGTTCAAGATTAATCTTTCATGTTCGAAATTCTAAGAAAATCCATACAGATTTTCGGGAGATATTTGAAAAAATATGCAAATTTTAAAGTGTTTACATTATATCGGAAACCGACTGTACAATATTTATAACAACAAAAAATTCAGTTGTATGTTTTGCAAGTTGATATTTGGTAACAAAACATAATTACTGTTCGTTTCAGAAACCCTCGGCTACCACTTTTCAACAATTTTACTTCGCAAAGGTGTGATTGCAAGGGGGAAGCAGTGAATAAGAAGAGCGCTTTTTCGGAGTTCTTTGTGAGACACGATTTTCTTTTAGCTACTCTTTTCCCATGTTGATATTCAATTCCTTTCTGAATCGTACTGTTTCATTTAATTCCAAACTTGTCTAATGTTTAGATATATTGTTTAATAAAGAGAAAAGATCTCCTCCATCTTTTATCTCACCCCTGTTTTGGGGAAATCAAAACCGAGTGGTGCATGCGCAAAAGCGCGGATAGTTTTAAGTATCTGAATGCAGACAATAACGCTGCCTCAAAAGTTTAGACCAAAATTAAATTAAAGGTGATCTAAAATTACATTGTGTTTCTATTCTTACTAAATAGCACATAAATACGAATTTCTATTGCAGAAGCTAAATCTTGCATGATTTGGTCGCGATTTCATACCACTCTTTCTCTATGGACCTCTAGGCTCATTTAAAGAAGATTATTGTCTAATACTGTATTACACTTTACGATGCATGTTGGTCTAAAGATTATCAATTAGGTTAGATCAGGATTACACGCTGGCCAATCGAGAATACTTATATTTTACTAATACAACCAACCTTTGTTGTTGTTTTCAGTGTGAATCGAATCATTGTTTTTTCTGAAATTCCCACTAAGGGCCACTTAGAATTTCGGTAAATGGTAGCAGGTTATCCTCCAAAGTCTCAGTGTAACATTGTGCTTGTAGGTGACCACTGTTGAAGTTCAGAGACGCTTGTAAATGGAGACAAAATACGGCTCAGATTATCACCGAAGGGCAACATGGAGAAAAAACATTAATGTGTTTACGGCACTTTTTAATGCCAAGTATTATGAGGGGGAGAAAAATAAAACCATGACCTGGGCCTTACGCCGCATTCCTTAGCCTCTGAAAATGACAGGGGGTGAAATAAACATATTATGCCCGGGAGGTGTAATGCAGTAAATGAGTGAACGGCCAATGTAGGTATTTGCCACTTTTTTTCCCTTGTATCTGAGACACGTCAATTTTGCATATATTTCTGTCCATATTTCTTGGTTTAGTTATATTAACGTCCCATTTTGAAGCAGCACGAGGGCTATTTTGGGACTGCCTTCATAATTTTGGACCGCGGTCAGAAGACGAGGACGACATCTGAGCTGCCAAACCCTCACCAAGCTTCCGCACCACACCAGTGGGGAATGTTTGGCCATTGCGTATGATTTGGCCTGCAACAGACCCAATACACGGCGGATCTTCAGTGAAATCGGGTTTCGAATCTGTAACTCTCCGATCCCGAAGTCGAAACCTTATCATTAGGCCACCGCGACTCTATATGTCTTTTTTAAAACTAGGATTGTTCTATTTCTAAGGTCAGCCTTTTTGAAGAAATAATTTCCTTTATTTAACGTTGATTCGTTGGCCATTATGCAGAAAAAACAGAATTTTCAATATCATTGGGATATTTCACCTCATGACGAGCAATATTTCATGATAGTTTTTCCCTAATTTCTTCCTTTTTCTGATCTTGGTTTTTGATTTGTGGTTGCGTTTTTATTTCTTTTGTTCCTTCTTGTTGACACAGCTTACGAGCGAAATAGAAATAAGGTTTTTCTATTTTCTACACTTTTATTTCCGTAATTTGTGTTAGTATTGTTGTATTTTTTCAATTTTCGTAGTTATGTGTTTATATACATATTTGTGTGAAGTTGTTTGTGTTTTGAGAACTGATAATGTTGCATGTGATCACTAAATGCTAGAACAAAATAAAGAAAGCAAAATAACACAACGGTGGAAACCCTCTTCTTGTACGTCTTCAGGGGTCAAAACAAGAAGCAGAGTTTCAAATCGGAATTGTTTCTCGATTTTTTCGAAGTCCCCTTAATCTATGTTGAATTTATTTTTCATTATTTTCATTTTATTTTGTTGATCACTAAATGATGTGAGGAGGAGTGTTTAAATGTAAGTTCTAAATGAAAGATACTATTTTATACAGTGAAAATTTATTATCTGCATTTTGATAAACGAGATATGAGGTATTCTTATAACTGAAAAGAGTGAGAGGTAGTGTTTAAGTGAAGTTTTCTACATGTAGGATGCTATTTTATTCAGTGGAAAATTATTTTTTGCATTATGATTATATATTTATATTTTGCGCAGTAATACTTGAAGATACTCTTTTCCTTTTGATGATATGAGCAAAAGTTTTCTCCCTTTGAATTTACTGCAGTTGAGAGGTTTTGTGCAGTATGAAATCTGAAGTAAATTTAGATATTTATGTTACTCAAAATATTAATCAAGAATTATCCATACTTTTGATGAAGATATTGTGTATTGCGATATGAACATCCTAGCCTTTTATTGAATATACATGTATTATTATTTTTATCTTCAGTGTCTGTGTGCTTTTTTATGTATGTCGTTGTTCCCAGGTTAGTTTGGCGAAAAAGAATCTGGTCATTACTTGTCTTTAGTTAGCTAGGATCCTTTTAGTTTTAAAAATTTGTGCGAAATTAAACGGACAAATTATACTGACAAACATACAATCAGTCACTAAAATTGTTAATTTATAATAGGACTATTTTTTAAGGTAATAAATTACAATCATGACATTACGTTTGGATTTTCCTCCTTTTCCGAATTCCAAAACAAATCTTACTTTTATCTGTTTTGAAGACATTCTTTTTTCATAAAATAATGTGCCGGTTAAATAAGTATTTTATATAAACGACATGGCAGAGAATAATATTTGAGAATGTTGGCAGATTCATCTTCTGTTTTAAAGCTGCACAGAATTTGCAACTCATGCTAAAAGAAAGGCGACATTTAGCCAGTATTTATGTTTAGTGACGACTGCTGCCGTCCTAATGGGAAGATGCCGAGTTTATGTATAGTGACCCTATTAACACAAAATATTGTACGATATCTCTACGACGTTGTTCGATATTTTGAATGTTGTATAATATTGTGAAGATGTCATAACAGAATTGTAAGAGAGTCTTGCGCTTTTAGGGGAGTAGATCAATTGCGTGTGAATTTTTAAAAGTTGTCTGAGTAATAATTTATCTAAAAATTAAGAATAAAAATTAGTGTAGATAAGAAAGAACAATTCTCTTAAAGTTGGTGCATGTTTTTGCAAGAAATGAATACAGTTTTTAAAATTTTCAAATATTTTATACTTCGTAAAAAACATCTAAATATACATAAAATCATTTTAAATTATAACAGCTGCAAGTAGATAGCACTCACAAATCTAAAATTCGTCAATATCTATTAAAGTTCAAGATGAATAAAAGAAACCCAAAATTTACAAATTTTATGAATAATGAAAATTAAAATCTGTATTATTTAATTAATTTCAGTTTCGAATTTTTCTATCATTGTTTTCAAAAGTTAGTATTTAAAAGTATCAGTATTATGAATCGGCAGTATATATTGTGTTCTTATTTTTTACACTGCATATAAAACTTACCAATATTAATTAAATATTATTTTTGCATGAAAAATTTCCAAAAATATTAGGTTATTTACTCATTATAAACAAATAAAACAAATACAGATAATTATCATTAAAGTAAAAAAAGTAACACAGTTTACACTCAGTATATACAAATAATATCCCAGAAAGCCACAGCTTCTCTTGTAAACACTTTAAGAAAGCTTTTATATTCGATTCTTTTCTGTCAACAGTTCTTTGATATCATGAGCATTAAGTTGAATACAATAGAAGGAGGAATATAGGTTGCACAAACGTAAATATTTTTAAAGGATATTTTCATACATCACAATTTAAAACTTTGAATATTGTGGCTTACAATTGTCTTATAAAATTTTATATTTTACAAAGAATATTTTTAACATGAACATTTTCCACAGAATATTTATAAAAGGATATGAAAAAAAAATCCTATCAACTTTGTTTCTTATAGAAATATTTTAAAATTGCGTTTCTGTCTTCTAAAATAAAATTTCAGTTTAAGATTTAAAACATATAATTGTCATGAATTAAAAAATAATGCGTAAAGAAGCATATTCTTTTCCAGAAAGCAAAATATTTAAAAAGTTATAGGAAAGTTGCCTGCTTAACGCTGAAAATTATAAGAAAATTCTTATCTTAAATTGCATTTTTTCTCTGCATTTTCCAAATGACAGGGAGTGCAAAATTTTCAATTTATTGAACACATAGACGCAGTTATGATGAAAAGTTGCAACTTCGTTTACAAATATTGTTGCACGAAGCAATCCAACACAAAGTATGTTTGGTAATCAGTTGAAATCATTTTAAAAATTTATTTTCGGTTCCGTGGAAGCTTAAGTCTCATCTCTTACTTTCAGTAATTGTATATTTTAAAGAATTTCTAATTAATTGATGAAAATAAGTTGCGATCGATAGAAAAATCTGAGTTTTAAAAGAAAAAAATATTTGAGCTATTTCCAAAAGATTCAAGCATGCCAATGCTTGAATGAATTATTTTGTACAACGAATTTATCGCGCTTTTATTTTCATTGCTAATTAAACTGTATATTAAGTTAAAATTAATAAAATAATTATCCACAATTTCAAGATTTTTTAACAATTACAAATTTCTATTACACGCACAAGAATCAACTAGGCAAAGCTTAGGAAAAAAAATCTAGAAAACTTTTTGAATTATTTCGCTAGCGAGTGAAATAGATGTCAATAAACAAACGTAGTACGTATTTATATCTTAAAAAATTTAAAACTATATAATAGAAATGTCTGAACAATCATGCTGTTTGAAACAACCTCCTTTTAGCCTTCTCGTCAATGACTATACACAACTGACTATTCAACTTCCTTCGTCAAATGCACCAAAATCAACAACAAAACAGATTTGCAACAACGTTTTTGTACAAAATATATCTTTCATCACAGCCCTGAGCTTCTGGAAAAGATGTATAAAAAGTCGACAGTCCTTAGACACTGCTGTTGGGTGGGCTCACAGTGAAGTCATCGTCGTCGTCGTCGCTGGGCTTGGGCTCCGCGACGTGGACGAGGATTTTGTCTGCTGGGATGGATCGAAGCTGGATGTAAGACGTCCTCGTCAAAGGGTTGTCTTCCATGTTTAGCTCTTTTAGGGAAGGAGCTGCTTGAACTTTGGAGATGTCAACATCTGGAAGGATATGAACAGGATAAGCATAAGCAGAAAGGGAAATTTTAAAGGTTCAAAATTTGAGAAAAAAGTTTCATTTTTGAAGCTACACGGCAACTACTTAAGGATGGTACGCGTGATTTTGAACAGTAGTCAGAAGATAAGGGCGATATCCCTCAACGTATAAAACTTACACCAGGTCCGCGTCAGAGTAGAATTTTGGCGGAATTTGATTTCGAACCAACAACCCTCCGGTTCCTAAGCCGGGAATCTTTAACCAGGCCAAGCTCCCTCTCCCCAACTCAATACTTAGAAAAAATTCACTCAATTCATTAAAGAATATAACGCGCAGTTACAGGAATGTACTACCTGTGTTCTGTTACCCTCCAGCTGCATATGAAGTCATTTATGCGGGTGAGAATTTAATCTATTTTCTTCTTTAGTTCGCGATTTTCACTGGGTAGTATTGTACTGTCACAGCGCCGAATTACGTTATAATATTATAGAGTTGCATATACATAGTAATTTACTTTAGTTAAAAAAAATTGCGCCTGTTTTCAAAAATTGTAATTTAAATAGCGAATTATAAAATTTTGCATTTGGAAGGTTAACTCTGTTTCCAAATTTTCATACTATATGCCTTAGAACAGTGCTCCTCGACCTTTCAGTATTTGCGACCCAATTTTCAATCATAATTTTCATCGCGCCCCCCTCTCATATAATAACCATATATACAATAATAATGCATTGTGCAATACTGATGCAATAACATTTATAAGTGTATTATATCAGCGTAAATGTGTATTTTATTTTTTACTAAGTCAGAATGTATTTTATTTTACTTTCCTTTCAGTAAATTAATCAATTTTTTTAAATAATATATTCTTTTCGATATACTCGCGCCTCCCATTTCGTGTTATCACGCCCCGTAGGGAAGCGAGCCCCACAGATTTCGAATCGCTGCCTTAGAAACATCTTAGCTATACGTGGAATTTTTTCTGGCGAACTAACAGTTTTAGAATTTGATTAATTAACTAACATGTTATATTAACATTCTGTTTCGAAGGTAGAGGAGAACTATTAGGAGAAAATGTCGCTGTTTTTATTGCATTATAATGAAACGTTAATTCCATATTGTAAAATATTAACCCTAAATGTGAGCCAAATATTTCACTATTATGATTGTACTTTAACAAATAATTTACATATTCGCTCTTACATTTTCCCCAATCTTTCCATGTTTTTTACAAAGGGTAAACCAATTATAATTAATACCTATCTAAAGGGTAAGCTCAATTTTTTTTATGAATATAAGATTATGCGTCAGTTATTACTACAGCTGAAATAACAAAATAAAATGGATATATCGTCGCTGTTATATCAAAATGTATGTCAAATTTGCCAAAACCTTTTTATTGATTAAAAACGTGTAGGTTAACTACATCTACTCTCAAACCGTTATATGTAATACATGATTGCTGTATGTTGTCAGAAATGCCATATGTCACTAATAGATTCAGCTATTGCATCAAAATTTCGTACGTTCTGCTGTGTATGATTTTTAACATAAGACATTTTGATATAAAAGGGATGATATTTTTATACAAATGATAGAGAAAATAATCATTATATACTGTATTTATGTTGAATCACTTAGATGATAATTAAAACAGTATTTAATAAACCTAACTTTATTATTAAATAAAATATTCCAAGAAATTAGTATTCTTAGAATAATTCTATATCAAAATTACAAAAAAGTAACTCAGTATCAAACCATAAAATGATTTAATTATAATCGTGTGTTTTGTTTATTGTGTCGTATGGAATTCAAAGTATTAAATACATTTCTTTCAATGTTTTAAGCATTGCTTTAAAGAAGATATTTATTTTTGTTAAATTCCCGAGTCTCTAAAATGGCATGCACTCGCTTCACTTGAAGCACTTCAAAATACGTACCTACAATGAAGTTTTGTTTCAGGTTTAGGAAGATAAGATGTGGTATTTTGAAAGCAACCTTTGGCAGAATCATGAAATCGTTATGAGACAAGTCTAGTCTTCGGAGTTCTTTGAGATCTTTCAGTTCTTCTGGTAGCGAACTCAAACGGTTGTTGGATAAATTGAGTTCTGGAGTAGAGAAAAACACAGAGGTATTAGAATAACTATTAAATAATGATAACAATAAGGCTTTTACCACAATTATTCACAAGTGAAAGAGAAACTGTACTAATAAAACTTTCAGGCTCTGTAAGAAAAGCACAGTTAAATGGCAGACAGAAATATGCACGCGGTTATGTAATAAGAAAGTAACTTCGAAGCAACATTTTGAGATATACTTGTTTCGCAAAACAATTCAGAAAAAATTCTAGTGTTCAGTTTTCCCGAAATAATTTATTGCATTATAAGTAGTCTGCTATGCAGCAGACAGCAATTGTTTTGATTTTAGACAAAAACTATACGCAGTCAGGCTTTTGATAGTAAATCCGAAATCTTAAAATGGTATTTGGTTCTTAATTGTGTAACGAAGTTCAACAATTATTGAACTGTGACTGCGCGAAATGTATGTGGTTTAGCTTTGCATGTGGTTTAGCTTTGCATGTGGTTTAGCTTTGTATGTGATTTAGCTTAGTCATATCTACATCCCGTTCCTACACGAGGGTTGTTTCGGGAGGGACCTCGTACTTTTCAAACATGGTGAGATGACGTGGAAGACACCTGAACCAGCACCCCCAAACCTTGAAGGTGTCGGATTTAAAATTTCACCTGCGTACTCAGTGTATGCTTGATAGTGTTGGGTATCGAGAACAGGCGACCCTTTGGTTTCAAAACTGAGACTCTGGCACTAAGCAACCCGGCCCCGAAGCATGCAAGCGATTGAGTAACAAATAATAATCGTGATAATCATAATATGAAATTGAAAAGTCCTGTGATTATTGTAATGGCTTTGGTTAAAACCAGATATCGTCATTCAACAAGCTGGAAAACTGAACGCGGTCTCATGCTCATGCCAGAGATGAAATATCAGAAATGTTCGCAATTGGTCTTGTAAACTTTGGTAAATTGAAATAGGCGGTATTGCTTTTTAAACGACGATATTTGTCATTTGTTATTAGTGGACAATAAAAGATTGAAATAAAAGTAATTGTCTGGAGCAGCGGTTCCCAACCTTTTTGGTTGTGCGGACCACCTGTTCTGTAAAAAATATGTTGAGGCCCACTAACTAAATATGCAAATAAAAAAATACAAACATATATTTAGATATATATAACATGAACGAATAAGTAAAGTTTACTGTAAAAGGAATAAAAATATATTGTTTTATAAAGCAAAAAACGAGTGAAGACTCCGGAGCTTCCCTTACTTCGACTCTTGACTAGCGTTCCGCGTCCCACTAATACTCTATCCGAGACCCACAAATGGGCCGCGGTCCATAGGTTTGGATACTTAGTCTAGAATTATAAAGCGAGTGGTGTCTTCATATTTTTTTTCTGCCCTAAAATTTTGTTACGAGGAAACAAACTTAATATATTTCTTTTCCCATAACAAAATGATGTTACTTTAATAGTTACACCATTTCTTGATGATTTCAAACAGAAAATAAATAATTAAAAGACATTAAATTCATATCTTACCAGAGATGTTAAAAAATTTCATGGGCAACTGTGGTGGGATTTTTCTGAACACATTTGAAGACAAATCGCAGGAAATCAACACTGTGTTCCGCATCAGGTGGTAAACAGCATCTGGGAAGGACATAAGCTGGCATTCCGACAAATCTGAAAAAAATCAGATTAGGAAAACAAATTTGCAAAAATGAAATAAAAGGCATTTTACTGCATTAACATGTAAATAACATTTAAATTTAATATGAATGCAATTTAAAAAAATGCATACGATTGAGTTCTCTTTTTATCTTCAAATCTGTTAATAAATATTTAGTTTTTTACTTTGTTCTATATGTTTACATTATAAATATCGTATCAAAATTAAGAAAATCCATAATTTGCTCCAGAAAAAAAAATAGTTTTTCAGAAGGAAAAGTTTTACAAATGTTTGCAAAACTACTCTCCAGAGAATACAAAGGACAGAATTTTCCATGCATTTTATTCAAAGTATATTAATTTTCAGCAAATTAAAATCTTAATATACATATCTTTACAAATAAACAATTTGGCATTATGAAGAAATACGATAAAAGAGTGATGCTTTAATATTTTTGACCTAACCATTTCAAACAGCGTTAGCAACTTAAATTGAAAAGTGAAGATTTCTTTCCCAAATAATACGCTGTGATAGAACAGATTAATTCACATTTGATAGCTTGTTCATTCAACAACTGAGGTACAATCCTTGAACAAATTTCTTAGTGTTGGGGAAAAAAGTTATTTTTTGAGTGTCCATTCTGAAAGAATCTGAGAAAAAGAAGGCCATCCACGCAGTTGGATAACTGCCAGAGATGTTCTAAAAGAGCCATCAGGAAAGGGATAAACAACCTCCAAAGTTAAGGATGAAAAAAATGACTAAGTTTTGGAACCAACTCGAAATCTTGCCATCGCCAGAAAAATAAGCGTCACTACTCGAGAAACTGCGTCAGTTTCCTTAAAGTCATCCATCTTGAGCGGAAAAAAGTTCAATACCATGATCCGTTTTTGAAAGGGAGAAGAGAATCCAGCCATTCTTTTTTTGTTGATAAATGCGATCTTTAGTTAAATTCCGGGTTTCAGTTTTTGTAAAAGATTTTAATAAAAAAATTATCGCTTCTTTTCCAACGCTTCAACTTTTCCCTTGAGCATTAACATTTAACAAAGAATATTTTGTCAGCCTCATGGACCAGACATGTGTGTTACAATCTCACAAAACCTAGCGCTAAGAAATTTTCTATCTTCTTTCATAATTTCTATTTGCGCCTTATTTGAAAAAAGGTTCCTTTCTTTGGTTGAGTAACCCAAGCGAATTGCTATATTTCGAGGTGGTTGAATTGAAAATTTAAATGTCTAGAAGTCAAACCTCGTACGAATAATTTCTTTTCTAAGTTGAAAAACTTAGTTGACTGACTTAGAAAACTAGTTGCAAACTTAAAAACAAGTTGGACTAAGAAAGTCTCAGTTTATATATATTTACTTACTTACTTTTAATTTACTTTTCCGAATTCTTTGTTTTTCATTTTATTTTTAAAGCAACAAGCAAGTTAAAAATACATGGCAGTTCTTTTAAATTAAAAAATGATTATTTTCATAAAGTAGGAAATAATTTCAAAATGTGGTAGTGGAAGGCTCAATAGTTTACAAAATTAAGAGAATTAAACATAAATTTTAGATATTTAAACACACGCAACAGTAGTGTGTGCTTTTTGACTTGATACAATGGAAAGTTTTTGGGAAAAACTAAACGAATTAAAATTTGTAACTTATTGGCAAAATTTTTTTCAGTCTCATTCGTATTATATATGCAATAATAGTCGCATTATAGTTAAATTGCCTTTAATGACAAACATTTCATTTTTAAAATTTTACGCATTGCTTTTTGCTGAAGCTTGAACAAGTTGACATTCGAAGCCTCCTTTTAAGAAAACTAGTAGATAAACACAACGGGGCAATGAAGACCCTTTTAAAATTTATTATCATTATACTTAATTGATTTTCATATAATAAAATTCTTAGTTTTCTTCCTGAAGAAGAACTAATTCACGAAATTTACTAAGTCGATGCATGAATTTATAACTTTAATTAAAAAATTGATATTTTAAATTAACTAAAACCTAAATTATTAGAAAAACTTGTGAAAATATATTGTCAATGAAAATAGGAATGAATTTAATCCCTTTACAAAAATTGTTTGTTTTAATAATTGCGTTAACATAAAGTCCATTGATGAGGATATGATATCCTTAATCTTCTGGGGTTTTTTGATAATTTTTCAGCAATGAAGATGGTGAGCAAAAAATTCTAGCAATGATGTGATCGCTATCAATTAAAGAAAGATCACATTGTTATTTTCAGTTCTGCGAAAACATTTTCCGAGGCACTACGCAACACGGCTCGGTCACTCCACTGCAGTTCATTTTTTTTTAACCTTAGAGAAAGGTGCGTGGCAACTGTAAACTGCGCAGTTTTACACAAGCCTCGAAGGCCTCAAACATCATTTCCAGGATGCGGCAAAACACTCCCTCCCCTTCGTCAAGAGGTTACGCAATTCACATAAAAACAAGGTTGGCTCAAAAGCAATAAGCGTCATCAGTGTTTCTTGGCAAGGAGCTAAGGTTGTCTGTGCCAGACATCAAGGCGATAACTACTGCAAAAAAAAAACAGTCGTTTTTTTATTTTCAAGGGGCTTTCACATCCGCCGAGACACATTGTTGCCGTTCCTTACACAACGCAAAATCTGAAAAACCACGTGTAATCGAGGCGTATTTCTTACTAATTGAGAAAATTTGACAAAGTTGCATTGAGGTCATTACGTCTTTGTCTCGATTTTAAAGTCAAAGTTAAATGCGACGTAAAGAATCTTGGTTATAGTTTGAATAGAAGTTAAGACGCATTTTTTATATTCTAATATTGTCTTCGATATAATCGTGATCCGTTTTTGAATGAATTTCATAGTAACTGGATAAAATAGCAACTTTTGGAAGCAGCGACTCTCATGGTACACATGATAATTAACTCCTCTCTAAACTAAGAGAAATATCTACATATATTTCAAACGTTTAACAACTGATTGAAAAACAAGGAAATGAAGAATCTCCGATGGGTAAACTAAATATATTTGTCGCATAATAGTTAGAGTCTAATTAGCGTGCATCCAGCTAATTAGCTTCTCTTGACTACAACCTCACCAGAGTACCGACTCTGGCTATCACTAATCTTTTATTATAGTTTAAAATGATAATTTTGTTGTTTCCAACTTGTTAATAAATCCTCTTAAATAATTTAAATTATATCTCTCTAAATCTCTCACTATCATTGCACATCACTTCCTGAAAATTAATCCTGTTATGCCACTTTAGAAGCAAAAGCAAGGGAAAGGAGATTATTGGTTTTTCAACCCAAGCACTCGCTGCAAACGTTCACCAATGGTTTGACGATAATTTCAAAATGTAATTAAATCATTTATAAAAGCAAAATTAACGAAAGTGCATCGTATTATTATTGTAGGATCATTTCTTCACAAAGTTGCATTTGAATTTGTGGGAGTATAAGAAATTTAAAAGAAAAATTGATAACCACTATCATAAGGCATAGCATACATGGAATTTCATGTTCTCCGCGGATTTAAAACTCACTTTTCTTTGAATATTTATGCGAGTCTAACAAAATGAAAATATCGCATACATTTAGACTGAGAGTTATGTAAAATATCTTGAAATAGTAAATTTATTACCGAACTAAAGCAATACGATGAAATTAAAGTTTAACCACTGGTAAGCTTTAAACATTAAATTGCTGCATACTGCTTGGATGATGGGAATTTTGATTGAAGTTATAGGACTCGAAGGTCCTAAACCTCCGGGCATTATTATTTATGAAAAGAAAGACAATTAAGGCGTCTTAATTTTTCAGGATTTTCTATGAATGCAATTGGATGTTTATTATTTTTGCTAGCTAGAGAAAAATTAATAATGCGAGATTTGTAACAGTTCCCAGGTGAAGGCACATTCAATGTATTAGAGTTTTGATTTGAATTGTTTGGACTTAAAGTCTTGGAATGAAGCAGAAGTACTGTTAAGAAAAACTTCTCCATATTACTTCAATTCTGAGTTCCGTAGAAAACTCTGATGCGGAATTCAACTTTCAGATTTTCCATAAGAATCATATTGAGGACGTTTAGATTATGACCACTTTTAACATGCACTAATTTCAGTTTTCTTTCAAACTTTCGGATGAAATAGATATTAAACTCGTAACTTCTGCCACAATTTCCACCCAACTCCTGTAGACCATTAAAAATGTTTAGATCTGCATACCTTTGATTTAACAATGAATGCGTTAATATCTATTTCCAAAGACAATGTGTGATTCACCATTCTTATTTAAGATATTTGTTTCATATACCTTTTGGTATGATCTGAATAACAGACTCAGGTTGCCTGAAAAAGAAGAATTAGTACTCGAACAAGCATTAATTAAATTTTTAGGTGTTGGGGGCGATGCTTAAAAGGAAATGTTGAAGTTTATTTTGTTAAGACACGCTCCCAAGATTGAAAATACTTATCAACAAGGTACAAATCTTGGATTTGTAACTTGTCGATAACTTTTTGTATCGTCATGTTTTCTTACAAGTTTTATTAAATTTATGTTAATCCAATTTTACTATTTAGTTCAATTAGAGTTAAATATTCTTGCTGCTTTTGAATAATAGTTTTATTTGCATACGTAATTATTTATATATGTATGAAATACTATTCCTTTAGGTGAAGTTCAGATGCAGACACAAGAAGGTGGCATTCGTTTAAATATAAATATACTTTATTAGAACTCTTCCAATTATTATCTTTAATGATTGAAAGATGATTTTAAAACCTTCAGATGATATTTTAGGTAGATTGACGCCAGGGCCATTCTTCAGAAAGTGCGCTCAAAGATAGCGCGTTTTCACAGGAAGGAGTTACATTATACAAGGAGGACGTTACAACATCGCTGCGAGTTAAAATAGTTTAATAGTTCCGAAACGGGGAAATACCAGATGCGAGGCTCGAGAAATAGTGCGACTCTTGCGAGTCTAAGTTAAAGTAGAAGTGCGTTTTTATAAGATTGAAGTAGAAGTAATTTGTTTATACTCATAAATTAGGTGGAGTTAACAAGGATTTAATTTTAAAAAGATTAAAAAGTTAAATCATTACATGTATATATCATAACTAATTTTATGTTACAGATCATTACTAATCAATAACTTTGAACAGAAGTATAATTGCGCTAATCTCATCCCTGGTCGCATCGATAAATTAAAATGCTTGGACTTTACCCTGAACAAACAGACAAACAAAAAAACGTCCGTCAGTCGACTCAGTTTTGAGAAATATAATGTGATTGTAGTAAATATGTTTAAACTATTAGAGACTACATTTAACAAACTCCAAAGTCCATGAAATTTGATATTTAAGTTAAATTGGGATAAAAAGAAAAAGATTAGAAGGTAAAATGTCTCTAATTAATTAATAAGTTCTCAGCTGGGTTGCAATGTATCTGGGGAAGTTAGGAAAATCCTTGATTCGATAAGATTAAACGAGGAAAAAAACTATGAAATTGGTCAAAACAAATTTTGGTGTTTGAAAATAACATTGGAATAATAAATAAAGTTAAATACGCAACAAAAAACTGATTAAATGAGTTGGTTCTTGCTGCGCAATAAATTGTTGAAAATTTTAACTAATACGTATTCATTGGTAAGCTAATGCGCAATTGAATGGTATCTAATTTTTTTAAAACCTACAATAATGAAAGTGAAGGAAATAGTTTAATTACTGAAGATGTATTATAATTATTATAATAAATAATGCAATTTGCCACCGTTTTAAATAGGATTTGTTTTTTATGTAAAGAACACTAAACTATATCCTCATGATATTTCAGTATCAAAAATTCGGCAGAATAATAGACTCAGAAGCGTGGTGGAGCTGGAACGCCTATGCGGCACTTTTTTTTTTAACGAGAAATAAATAAAAAGAATTGTGAAAAAATGTCCGTAAAACTGCGCGATTTTTGTCACCCAGGTTAGAGCACTCGGGTGCTGCTTTTAGAGCGTCCCGACAGTGCCTATTTTGCGACTACACCACTTAATAGACTGTTTTGAAAATGACTGCACTAAATAATTAATGGCTAAAAATAAAATGTTCTCCGTTTTCAATTCATTGCCAGAAATAATTTTAAACGTTTTTAATTCATTACCAGAAATGACGTTATTATTGAAGTGCAACTGCTTAATAGAGAACTCTAAATACAAAAATTCATTCGAGTTCAATAAATACTCAGAAACAGGTGAAGATGTATTTTCTGAAAACTGTTTGGATAAAAATTTAATAAATTGCTGAAAGAAATTTAAAAATTTCCTAAAGTTTGAAACTTCTGCGAACTACGCTGGATCAACAACAAAAATAATTTCGGGAAAAATAGTTTTTAATCAATTAATTCTGCAATTTTGCCACATTTTCTATGTATTTAAATTATGTTTCTATGTAAGACAAAGACGGTTGATTTACGCGAATTCCTGTTATTATATTTAAAGACAGTATAATAATGATAAATGTCTACACTGAAACATCTTTAATGAAGTCGTCATAGTGATGCCACCGTGATCTTTTCTACTTCTTTAACAATGTGGCGAGAGCATACAAATAATTTCTAAATTACTGGAAACAATTGTGTATTAAACGAAAACAATATCCTTAAATTTGTTATAAATGGATGATGTGCGTATTTAAAACTATGAAAATTTGAATTTTATGTACTTTTGAGCGACTAATATTCGCAAACCATATTAAAAACCATTTTTCAAAAGCGACGTTAAATAATGTTTCTTCGAGTTTCAAGTCTTCAATAAAAGACCCCATAGTAGGTAAAGTGCAAAAAGTATGTTGAGTGGGCATAATTAACCCTTTGCACTCCTGTGTGATGCGTCATTCTGAACGATGCATCTTTTACACATTCTTGTTGGATAGCGCTTATGAAAAAAATCACATAATAGCAAAAACACACGGATTCATTTATAGGAATTGAAACAAATTAATAACAATATTTTTCAGCTTCCTAAAGCGAATTAAAAAGAATTGATCCTTATTCTCACACGTGTATAGTTATGCATCTTATTATCTTTCGGAATGCAAAGGGTTAATCAATTTCTTATATGTTTTTACAAAGAAAAGTTTAAAAGTATGAGATAAGCTTCAGATATCTATTGTCAACTTAAAAGAAGAATATGATGCAAAATATTTGAAATAAAGAAAGACTTAAGTCTAGTTATTTGCAGGCGTGGTTTTTATTTGGTCTTTCGTAGGTAAAATACAGAAGTGGCCAATGAAATGGCTCCAATGACATTTTTTACGTATATTGCATTATAAATTTACAGTGGGCAAATAATACTTTCGAAAGAAGATAATTTTGATCGGTTTCCAACAGCACCACGTGGTTGCGTCATCATTTCTGATATTGCACCATCGTTTAAGCGATTGCGTCAGCCTCGTGTATAAAATATAACAAATCTAGGGTGGCGAGTTTTCATTGGTCACAATTGTAATACTAGAAAATCACCCGTCATGGTTTGACGGGTGCAAATTGCCTCTTCATTCGAGAGATTTCCCTTCAAATTTGACGTGTTTAAATATATATATATATATATGCGAGAGGGAATGTGTTTAACATTGATTGAAAACAAATAAAATAAACACGTTTTATGACGGGAAATATTTTTTTTATTTACATATTATTTAAATATTTCTCTATTCAAAAAATCTTTTGGTAAACAACATTCCGTGTGAAGTATTTTTCGTTGTTTAATAATTTTCCTTGTACTTCAGATGTCTATGTGTAAATTTTAACGTGATTGGGAATCCTAGACCTTGAAAGTGCAACATAGAGCTGTCCATGTGAAAAGACAGGATCATCGAGGTAAATTCCAACATGATCGAAAATTTGCCCCTGCGATTTGTTGATAGTCATCGTGTAAGCTGGAATTAGCGGGAACTAGCGGCGGTTGAGAACGAATGGTAGATTCACGTCACTGGTGGCAAATTTAATTCTTGGCAAGAAAACAACATCGCCACGATTGCATTCAGATACAATTTGGTGTCCAAACTATATCACGTGTATGATACACCACCGACGCAATTTACTACTTTCTATTAAAAAATGGAAATTAATTTGAAATATAGGATTAATATAATTTAAAATTTCTCGGGAACTATTGATCATAGCGAGATATATTTTATATCAATCCATAGAAAATTTTATTTCACTATTTTAGAGCTATTAAATTTGAAATTAGAACGACAATTACTCTTTTAAATTTAAAATTACTGAAATTTAGGTTCTCTAACAATGAAATAATGCTGTCTAAAGTCTCGCAGTGCTATGGCGCGAGTTTTATTGTTGGTGACGTCAGAGCGTTACCGAAGGATCTGGGCTATTATATTAGTGATAGTGTGATGTAAGCTTAAATATGAATCGAGGTATGTAGGGTACACAAATTCTGTTTTGTTTCTGTATTGTTAATAAACAACGATAATTTTTGTTACACTTATACGGTTAAGAACAGAAAAAAAGTTTCAACAATAAAAATTTTCAATAATTCACACCATGGTCAATTAATTATTTGATATTTTCAGCATTTACTCACAATTCTGCTTTTTTATATCTAACAGTAATTGGCAATATTCTAAATAGAAGGAAAATTGAAGTTATACTTGTTAGAGAATTAAAAAGGGACTCTATTTTTATTAGAAGGTAAAAAAAAGATTCCATCAATGTTTATTCCGAAATTATGAAAAAGGTAAGATGCTTGTAGAGACTCTTTGAAAAAGAAAGAAAGAAGAGTGATAATTTTAATTAGATTTAATTTTGAGATGGTTAGATTTAGTATTAAAATAGCAATTTCTATTAGAAGATTTCAAATAATGCAAGATTAATTTTGAACAATTATGTTTATTACAGTCTGCATGCAATGAAGAGAACGTGCTGCTTTTTCCGAGTAATATTATTCTTCCTTTAAGCTTTGCAGAGGACTCAGCAAGGAAAGAAAAATACAAAAATTACCTCACTGGGTAGAGTTCGATAATATTTTGAAAACGCAAGCAAGTCGATGAAAATTCTTTGTTTTTTTAGAAAACTGAGGAATATCGTGGCAGAAAATGTTCTTAAAGGTAAGAGACATTAGTATACAAGGAAAAGAATAAAGAAATATATAGCCATGCGTCTCGACTTCAACTTTCTTTTGACTGAATCTGTCATTTGAGTAATAAAAGAAAATAATAAATGAAGATCAAATGTGCAGAGAAGAATTGCAAGCATTTAATTATGTAAATCTTTTTGGTTAACATTTAAATTAAACTGAGCAGAGAATTATTCATAAAGGACCCTAAATGAAAAGGTAAAAAATCTTCACCATATCTCGTAAAAGGTTCAGTTGCTCTTGAATTGCTGTAATAGTTGAGTAAAAAAATCTCAGAATGGCTTCTTGAAAGATGAGAGGTATGCAAACTTTGAATCTCACTCTCTCTTTTAATAGTGTCATTACTTCTCTGATGTTTTTGTGGGCTTGCTGTAGCTGCTCTTAGGTGATTTGAAATTATGAAAGATTTTTAAATTTTAAAAGAAAAAATCTATTTGACTTTGAATGTAGGATTTATGCATCTTTTAAGTCTGTGAAGCGATTAAGAATTAGTTTTGAAATCTTTGCTCCTCAAACCTTTTATTTTTTTATTAAAAATGTCTAATTTGGTAGAAAATTGTTATTTTGGATAAAACAAAATTCTACAATAGCAGCTCATTTTCTACTAACTTCATGTATTTCACTGAAATTCTACAGGATTTGTACAGTAAAAACAAATTTCAATGTAAAAAATATAATCTAAAAAAAACTGTTTAGTAAGAATGTTCAAAAATAAGAGCTGAAGTTACAAAAATTACAAGGAATTCATAAAATTTATAATTTTTTTTTCTTACTGGATAAGTAAATAGTGACAAATCATAATTTTTTAACCTAAGAATAATAAAAAATTTTCAAAACATATCAGAAAATGGTCTTAGTCTATACTTTCTTACTACAACATAAGATTCTAAAACGATATTAATATTTCTTCCTTAAATATTCAACAATATTCCATGATCCTTAGGAAAAATAAAAGATTTAGATTAGATCTACATGCAAAATGTATTTCTTTCCTTATAGATGGCTTATGTTAGAAAATTTTCGATATTATATTGTAAAAGCTGGTATACAAAAGGATTTTTTCTTAAAAAGTTTATACATTTTTCAGGCATTTTTGATAACATTAAAAATGTAAAGAATATAGCTTGTTTCACTTACTTAGATTTCTGTCCTCTTTGGCGCTGTGGCATCTGTGGACGACTTTGGTAACCGCCTTCCCAGCCATCGCAACCCCTATCATCTGAGGGAGGATTTCACACATCCTGGAGAAGCTAAAAAAATCGAGTTTATTTCAGGCTAAACAAGGGTAACTTTTGCAGGAGCCACCTTTTCCCTGCTATAAATACAGCTGGAAGCCCCGTCACAGGAATCACGTGTCCAGCACCTTGCCAATTACCCATGGTCCCTAGCAAGTTGAGGAACACGAAGATGACAACAGAGAATCAACGAAAAAACAACAACAACAAAAAGGATACACGCTGGATTTTCAAGAGAGGGTTAAAGTACTTCTTCAGGTTGCAGTTCAAAGAAACCAGGAATAGATGTTTGGGGATGGGAGGTAGATGCTACTTTTTATTTATTTCTTGGGGAGACTTGTCTCAAGAGAAAGCATGGGAACCGTAAAAAAAAGGCCATAGACCGAGATTTGTATCGCACCTGAAGAGATCAGTAACCTTCATAGAGAGCTTAGGGGAATCTGAGGGGTTCAATCGAAGTTGCCAACTTTTCTGGGAAACTCGCCTCACGCAGTATTCTTGCAAAAATTTCGAAAAGTTGAAAGTGAATAAACTTCGATTATTTGTGAAGGTTACCCGAAGAACACTCAGGTGTAAATGATAGTTTTAGGGGTTATGGAACGCCTTATATTCTGTTTAAAGTGGAATTGCCTAATGAATGTTGATTAATGAATAGCAGCATTCATTAGGCAATTCCATTTTAAGTAATGGTAACTATTTTAATAATGGTCAGTGGTAATGGGATGTAACTAGAATTACTCTTTCATTATTGATTAATGTATAGCATCATCGAAAGGGTAATTCTAGTTCTTCTTTATCCATATAAATCTTTTTTAAAGGCGAAAGTTTTTGTTATTATAGCTGTTATTGAAATGTTTATTCTTCAAAAAAAATGTTGTTCTGATACTTTTTAAACTCAAGGGATAAATTTCACGTCCGATATACATTAAATGAAAAGTTAAGTTAAAGTTAAAAGCAAAATTAAAAACGCTGGTCCAGCTTTCAAATAATCAAATTAAAGACTTTAATAACCAGATCCAGTTGGCTAGCAATATCGAAACAAATATGTTTTCATAGATACAAACTTAAATTTAGGCCTTTGAGGTAAGGAAGTTATTTAATAGTCTTGTATATTTTTAACTACTTTGTCTGCCTCTTTATCTTGATGTTGATGAATTAATAACCTATTTTCTGAGGAAAGAGAGAAGAGCAAAGATGATGAAATCGATAGGGGAAGGGAGAATATTTATGGGAAAAGAAGCTGAAAAAGAACTACAGACATTCACGACATTTGTCGAACAATTTTCATTTGCATCAAAATACTATGCAACGAATCTTCATTCTAAAAATTCTGTACTTTCAACCAAATACTTTTGTTGGTAAGCAAACCTTTTCACTTTTACCATTCTTAACACACACACAACATTCATGTGATTATAAATAAATACTATAAAGTCCCTCAATAAATTTCAGTGAATTATATATGAAATTCAATGTTGCATTTTCGATTTTAAACTATTCATATGGTTTTTTTAAATGTTTAATCAAAATGAAAACGACAAAATAAGTTTATACACAGCAATTTACAATGATAAGAAAAAGCATCTCGAAACGAAACGAAGTCTGTAATGACATCTGTTTCTACAGTGAAATGATCTATTTAGCGGTTTATTAAGATTGTTATGAAAGAATTCCGCTTTCACAAACTTGTTTAGAACCTAATTCATTCAAAAATAAGCAATATTACAATTAGAAGACCTAGTGGCGTAGTGAGGGGTGGACAAGAAGGGTATAGATACCCTAAGGTTCTATCTTCAAAAGCGCCCTGAAGAAAATAATTGCGCATTTATTTTATGTTTTTATAAACAAAAGTTGATGATAGAGACTGGGATGGGCGCGAAAATAAATACCAAGCCTCGGGTGCCATTTACTCCCTTTGTGCCACTGAAAAGACTATCATAGAACTTGAAGAGCGACCTATCTTAGTCCTCTAAGGTTAAAGGACAAAAACTATTATAACTATTATTAATATGATTCTCCCGAGTAAGTTGTTAAAAATTAATATTATATATATATATATATATTTTCGGCATTTCTACCGTTGTAGGAATTCAGACTGCATTAGCATGGCAACATTACATGGGCTACGTGAAACTGTGTATTAATGAAACTGAAACTTGCATCTCGTCTTTTTCGTCTAAAGTTCCACGTAATGTTTAGAACTAGTTAACTATTTTTTAACAATATAACAGGCTAAAACCTTAAAAATCGTTTTAAATTTTAAATTCCGAAATATAATGGCAAAATTGCACCTAATTTAATCTCAATCTTGTGAAACGAATGACTTTTTTTTGTTAATTTTTAGTTTGAGTAAGTCTGAAAGAAAGAAACTACACTGAACTATTTTGCGATATATAACCTTGAGATTCTATGAATCCAATAAAATAACTTATAACACTACAAAGGAACAATACTTATTTCTCAAAGTTAGTTTGCCTAACATTCTGTACCAACCAAACAATTCAAATCACATACTAAAGATGCTATTTCCATTTATATTGGATTCCTTATCAATGTTGAACAAACTGAGCTGAGCCATAGCTTTCTTACTTGGATGATAACTCTTGGAAGCTGAATTTTAAAAGATTCGAGTCACAGAAAACTGATTTCTGTTTAGTTTGGTTATATTACCGCCACGTTTTGGGGCAACTGAAAGGCTAGTTTGAAACGGAACTCGTAATTTTGAACCGTGGTCCGATGATAAAGACGACATCTCGGCACACAACCTCTCTTCAAATTTCCACGCCGCACTAGCGGGAGGACGTTTGACTATCGATGTCCTATTCAATGTGCGCCAAGTCCACATAAACAGCGGATATTTGTGGAATCCAGTTTCGAAACAAGAACCCTCCGTTCCCGCTGTTCTTAGAAAACTTAAGATATTAGTCATATGTTAAAACAGAATAATTTTTAACACAGAATACACGTTCACGGAAAAAGTGCGGCAATTAATTTTGTTGTCGTGGCAATGAGTTTGAACTGCCATAAATTGAAAATTCAGGAAACGAATGAATGGATTTAATAATTTAAAGCAAATTAACAATTAAAATGCTTTTTTCAGTTCAGGGGAAATCATATTGACATTCATCGTTATAACGATTTGTCCTAATATCGCTTATTGTTAAATAAAAGTCCTTGTAAACTAGGTTAGGATAAATGATTTATATAGCTAATCATCTCTGAATTGGCAAAACAATTATAAAATTGACCATACCCGCATATTATGATAATAATATGCGAATGTGTTCACACACAAATTCTTATAGAATTTGAGAACGAAACATACATGTATTCAGCTTTAAAACTATTGAAGCACATTCAAATAATATTACAAACATTTCCATATTGCAGTTTTTTTAAGGTAACTATTTTTACATGCCGTATTTTTGTACATTAAAATAAGTACATCAAATTGAAATGAATGCTTTAATTTTCTAAAGTTCCGCTTTTAATGCAGAACACGATGTTTTCTCGTTTCCTCATTTTTTAATCTTTACAAACCAAATCCTTTAGTTAATGCGTCTCCTCTTGTGTTGGAAAATTAACATGTCTTTATTTAATTCAAAGAAATTATACTTCTCATCATAATAATGCGAGATAAAGTAATTACTTTGTTTTATCAAGATTCTTTATTGTTCTTGAAACTAGCAGAGAATGCCAAATGGTCTCATTACACTTAGTATTGTATCTTCTGAGACACCATTAAAGAAATGCTTAAAAGCAGGCGGTGTAGAAATTTTGATGTGCATATAAAATGTTACGGCCTTAAAAACTTAAAATGAGACTAAGAAATCTTGAGGCGAAATACAAAATTCAAGATTCGAAAAGGTCTAGCCAAACTAAAGTTCATTTATATGATAACGATATATGATGAAAAAGTTGTTGAAAAAATATTTATTCATTATTATAATTGAAGCTGTAGTAAACATAAATTTCTGTTTTTTCAGGTATTACATTCATAACAAAGAATTTATAATGTGAAACACTATAATTTTTAAATCAGTTATCGAAGAAGGCTTTTCTGAAATTATCATATTTCTTGCTGCTAAATAGAAAAATTACTGCTCTCACAGTTAGAATTCATTAGTTTCATAGAAGTGTTTCAGAAAATTGATAGAATATGTTTATTTTTACTGTTAATTTAGTTATTGGGTTGTTAATAAAGTTTTCTGCTGTTTTCCGATCGCTTGCGCTGATCACTGTAGGGACGCCGAATTGTTATCCTTCCTCTGAAATTAGCCATTTTCTGAAAGGTGGTGCTTTCGCCAACATTTGTGCACATTCCCTATTCAATATTGGCTTGATTGTGTTTGCTTGTTGTCAACGTAAACATGAAGGATGTAAAAGTGGAGCATTTAATGCGTTTTTACAACTGCAAGGCAAAGCATTCTTCCAAAGGCAAGAATGCTTTTCAAGTCTCAAGAAAGATATATGATGTTTAAGGAGATAATGCTGTATGTGAACGAAGAGTGCATAAATGGTTTTTGAAATTCGTACCGGACGAAGACTAGCAAAGATCCGATAGTCCGCGGTTGATGACCACCAACTAAGGCGCAGATCACAAATAAATCAATATATTGCCACACGACTGATATAGCAGAGAGACTCGAAGTGTCAATAATAGACCATTTATGAGCATTTGATGCGACTAGGTTCTATAGTCGTCCTGATGTTTGGGTACCCCGCAAATTAGAAGAAAACTTTAAGTGAACCGTATTTCCACGTTAGATATAATTCTCGAACACAACGAAAACTATTCATTTTTGAAACGGATGATAATGGGCGATAAGAAATGAGTCGTCTACAATAATGTTGAATGAAAACGATAAATGAATGAATTCATGGAGTCACTCGAGTGAGCCGTCATCAAATACCACAAAGGCCAATATCTGTCCCCATAAAGTTATGATGTGGTTCTAGGGCATTTTCTATCACCAGCTTCTTCTGCCTAACCAAACAATTAATTCGGTTCAATATAGTTGCCAGTTTGATTTTATTAAAATTTGATATTTATTTTGCCAAAAATTCTTTATATCAAAAAATATTTTATAAATGGAGTCGATTCATGTTCAGGTGATAAGCATGAATTGAGCTGCGCCGATATTTTGGAATAAATTGCGCAACTGACATCAGGAAAAAGGACGTGCCGTAACGCCTCAGATAAGACAACGGGCTATTAGATGCTCGATGAAATTCTCAGCTACGATTGTGACACGTGATTTGACTCCATTACTTCAGGGGTTCCTTTAGTCTGTTTACTTCCATATCAATAATACTTATATAATGGAACGACTGAAGTAAACGACATGTTGGTTTGAATTAGATTAGTTTAGTTGTATTAACGTCCAGCTTTGAAGGAACACGAGGACTATTTTGAAGACCAACTTCGTAATTTTGAACCATGATCAACGGATGAGGATAACAGACCGCCGCCCCATGATCCTGTGTCTACAACCATTTTAGTAGTTGAGCCAGTTGAGTGGGCATGGGACAAGGTGAAGATGACATCCGACTCGGCATCCTTTCTCCAAACTTTCACGGCTCACTAACCCTCGAAGTCAGATTTAACTTGCACCAGGCCCACATACATGGCGAATCAAGGGTAAAATCGGGTATAAAACCAAGAATCCTCCAGTGGACCTTATGCACCCTTTGGGTTCGAGAGTATATAAAAACAGCTGTGGAGGAATAAACAAAACGATCGGCCTATAAGCGACTCAGAAATAAAAGCAGTTCTGAGTCAGCTGTTTAAGACTGACCAATGGCTGCTTCCGGCAGGTCACGTGTCGGAGGATGTGACGTCACATGCATAAGGTTCATTGCGAAGCCAAGACCTTGCTATGAGATCGCCATAGCCTCAAACTACCTGTTGGAGTTTAGTTGTTAAGCATATTTTGAAAGAACATCACCAGCATTTCTAATGTTCGGAGTTTTCGATACACCTTACACTGAATTGAACTTACTATCCTGTTTCGGCGCAAATTTAACACACATTACTCAGATGCGACATTGAAAGTGCGCCATTAAAAACATTTGGGCACAAAATCTTTTGCTATTTTTGAACCACGATTCAAGAAATAATATTTTGAAATAATGAGGCAAGAAACGCGCACTGAACATGAGGCATATTTGTTTGCTTTGGCAGAATATTAATAAAGTATAAGTTTCATAATATTTTCCAGTTGAAATAATGTTGTGAAAGTTCCAAATTCGTAATTTAAACGGTTTCAGTAAAGTCCTTTAGGGATGATAGTAGTTAAAGAACGATAAAACTGATTCATAAATGGTATCTTTATGGGTAGAATTTTAGAATGAAACAAGATTCCCTTACTTCTCTAAACTCATCCAAGAAAATTGAAATTGATCGAAGAAAGATATCCAAAACAAATGTGAATAAGTATAAAGTTTTTGTATATTGGAAAATTTTCTTCTGCAATATAGTCTTTTTTAAACTTAAAAATGAATAATATTAAATTATTTCATTTTATAATGTGGACCATTGAGATAGAAATATGTGATAAATCGTACCTCAGGATTAAATGAAGTTATTTAAACTTCAAAAACGTTCTTTTTCTAAGAGCCTACTTCTAATGCTAAGCAATTTATTGTAGTATAAATAATTTTTCTTAGAAAAGAGAGTTTTAAGAATGTTTAATTGTTTGCTGTTACAATAACCAGCAAAATAACTAAGACAAAACGAACGCGGAAAAAGAGATAAAAATGTTTATGGGCATTACTTCGTGTTTTAAGGACTCTTGCAAGATTTAAAATGCCAAATGCCATTTTAGATACAATTTGAAGATTCACTGACAATAAAAAGTCATTATGAAATATTCATATTGACGGGAACACTGAAAACACTTGTAGTCAACTGAAATTTTATTAAATTAACGGATTCAGCAATTTAAAAATAATTCAATTATTTTCTTTCACTTAAGTTTCAACGAAAAAACAATAATGATGTAAGAATTTTTTCACTCTTTGATTTCAAACGCCACGTTTTTTTAAAATAATTGAAATGAATTCAAATTAGGAATCTGCTAAATATTCCAAGCAGCACAATTTAAGTATAGTTTATTTAGAACTTTATGCAGAATTTATTATTATAACTTTCTAAAATTACCTATCAATGATAGAAAGGTTTACATAATGATTTTAGATTTTGTTGGACAGGGACTTACAGGATGATCCTGTCGCCAGGAAAAGCTTTAAAAAAGTAAACATAAGACGAATGAAGACAGAAAGAGGCTGTTGGACAGAAAGGATGGAGCGAAGCCGAGTTTTTTGTAGGACAAATCATTAGCCGAAAATGCAGGAGAAATCAATTAGCAGCTGGACGTGCAGTGACAGTATCATTTGGACATCGTACATGTACGTACCGCAGACCTGCAAGAAATCGGCGTGTGTGCAAGCGCCAGTAGGTTTACATGTGTCACTGGGACCCCCCGCAGCTGCCGATGTCGGCGAAGCGCAGTGGTAATTCTCGACAGCCGATCGGTTTTTTGCAGGCGTCGGTACGTGTGCAAGCTCAAACTGTTCTCTATACGCTACTAATGGAATGTTGCAGACCGATTTCAAATCGATCGACACGAATCGGTGTGTGTGTGTGCAAGGGGCTTTAGAAAGCTGATGCAATACAATACCAGTTTTTTTTTTCTTGAAAAATGACACCACATGACCCAGAATGGGAGATAGCAGCAGAATGAGGGAACCGGCTAGACACCAGAACCCGTTATAACAGGGGGACCGAGGGGGGAGAGGATGTGCTAGCGATTGGAGTATTCGTTGCCTCTATTTTCACGTACTATTGAAGTTGTTCATTCGTAGTTAGAACAGCTGAACTCCGTAGATGGGCGCAAGCATATGTGTATGCAAATATCATTTGCTTCAACATGTAAACAAACAAAATTAGCAGATTTTCGATAATATTATGAAAAAAATTATGCTTATATCTCCTTTTGATGCATATTTTTATTGTTATTAAAATTTTTTATTAAAATTTTAACTTTGAAATTCTTAAAAAATGTCTAAATAATTTAAAGTTTATAAAGTACAATTTTATATCAGCGAGAATCAATAAGAGCAATGGAATTAGTTTGTATATTAGTAAATGCACATGTACATAAATATTGGATGCGAAAATGTTCAACCTATCTATAACGATAACCTGTTTATAACAATACTTTTTCTAGGTCCCAACAATATCGTTATAAACAGGTTTTACTGTATTTGGTAGCTTCCTACAAACCTTCAATAGTATAAAGATATTTTTTTAAATAATCAGAAAAAAGTCAAACAAATGAAATTCGCATGCATGCTTTCATGAATGTGTTAAAATGTTTTCCCGATTATGCAATGATTTCTAATATGAAAAGAGTACTTATAAGACAGTAAAGTCAAAGTTTTGCTGAAGTTCATCGTTTGAAGAACAGATTATGCAATCGTGCTCCAAATAGAATTTTTTTAAGCGGAAGAAGAGTCACTGACAAATCTTCTTTGTTCCCTTGGGGGAAAAAAAAGGCTGAAAAGAAGTTCCACTTGACGGGATAATTTTACAGGTGTATTGCAGAGAGTGAAAACTAAACGGCCGATAGGTTTGAAAAAATAGTAAAATTCTAAATAGGATTATCAATACAGAAAATAAATTCGTAAAGATTTTTTTTTCATTTCTTTTTGTAAAAAGTAGAATTCTTTTTTATTTTGTGATTTCTTTACAATAGGTTTTCAACCATCTTTTTTGTTATATAATATATATATATGTTTTATATATTTTGTTAAAAAACTTAAGCATATTCAAATTTTTTCAGATTGTTATAAAGCAGTTGGGTACAATTCTTAAAATATCTTTTGTCTCTGAACTCTGTCTGCTATGCATGGAAAACTATTTTATTTTTTCTAATCAAGATCCTGTATTTACGAGGTTATTGCTTGCTTTTAGCCTTTAGACTTTCTTTTCAATTGGTTATTCTTAAAAAAATCACCGAAATTTTCTTATCAACAAAAAATTCTCCATGTTTAGTTAGGAAGAAGATATTTAAGATTTTACTAATAAATAAACAATAACAATTACTTTTAGTTCTTCTTTAGGAATGCTTAAATTTACAATAACAAAGGAAAATATTTGGTTGCGTCTTTCATTATTCAATCTCCAAGTACGATAAACAAACAGAAAGAGTTTAGTATTGCTCATAACACTTCAATTTTATTCAGCCATAACAAGGAATATGCTACTTCTTATATATATTTGTAGACTAAGTATTTTACCAATCCATCAAAGCATTTTTTTTCTTTTATAAGATTATTCAACTAAATATTGAAAGTTTTTACGTTCTTTCAAAATCATTTTGACGAAGTGAGTTTCTCTTTAATACTCAGTTGCGGGGAAATAGATAAACTTGATCAGCCAAGTTTTCAATTGCAACTTTTGTGAAACATGTTTTGTCTATAGAGAACACTGTTACAAATCCATATTATGATAAGAGAATAACTATTCGCTCAGTTCTATTATTAACATTATCAACAAATATTAAAGCTTCAATCGCTTAGAGCAGCGTCACTTAGGAAAAGTCTGTCCCTCTTCAGAGTAAAATATATATATATATATATATATATATCTTTCCAAACCAGTGGCCTCCCCAAAACTTTCTCGTATACTCCTAACACATGTGGAGAAAAAATACGCTAAAAGGCAGTAAAACGAACAAGCGTCCCTAATTCAGTGGAGGAAAAAAAGCTTGGGAATCGGGAGCTTGGAGGCGAAAGGCGTGGGTAGAAGTGGAAAGATTAGGGCAAGTGAATCGCGCAATTACGCAATAATGGCCTCGCGTCATTGTGATGAGAAAAGACAAAGATCTACAACTAATGTTAGCAGGCCTCATACCAATCATTATTTATCAACGCCTTAGGGTTTACAAGTTATAATGATTAGAGGTATGCGATTATACAGACCGATAGACAGTCAACCCTTTGACGGATTTGGCCCAAAATTTGATACGGACCTACATTCTTGATTATAAAACTGTGTACCAAATTTTATCCATTTAACTATTCAAGTTTTTGAGTTATTGGGTCCACATGAACGCGGACAGACAGACTTCCCGTGGACGGAATTTGTCTAAAATTTGAAAGAAACCTACAAATTATATGTCAAGATCACATACTAAATTTCATCCCCGTAACTCTAATAGTTTTCGAGTTATCGTGTTCACAGACACACACACAGACAGACATAATTCCAAAATTGTGTTTTTCGGACTCGGGGAGGTCTAAAACGTGGAGATTCGTCAAAATCTCGAGTTCGAATTTTTTGACGATTACAATACTTTCTCTTTGTATACTTCGTATACGAGAAATTAAAAAGAGAACTGTAATCGCAGTTTTGCAACGATTTATATTTAGATAATGCAGCATTTAACTCATGCTCGACCTGGATATATATATATATATATATATATATATATATATATATATATATATATATATATATTATTCCAAATGCCATTTCAACCCATGTTTCCTCATCGTTCTAAAAATAGTTCAGCGCACATAAGTGACCTTTATATAAATACTTTTGAATATTTTAATTCAAATTAACAAAAATTTGTTATGGAAGAGTAATTTAACTATATATTTTTCTATATCGCATATAGAAAATTTGTTGAATATTTTTTTATTAAATTTTTAAAATGGCGATTTTTGCAGAATTTGTTTTTTAAATTTTCATCACGCAAGTTTTTTTAAAGTTTAGAGCTCCCAAGAAAAATATACATTTAAATTTATTCATGTAATATTCCGTAATTTTATACCAGTAAAAAAGCATTTTCAAAAAAAAATTATCTAGAAGGTAATTTTTCGTTCCATTTTCAAATGTCCTAAAAATAGGACGATGGTACAATCCACTACTACCTAACACCAATCCGTTAGTAATGCAGATAGTGCTTTCTTTCTCCATTACATTCCGCACATTTCTACTCTACAACTAACGCAGGCGTCTAACAATCTCTCTGACAGGTGCATATCACGTGCCAGACATGCGGGGGGGGGGGAGTAATTATTCTCAAACAACAGCTCATTTGTATTTTGAAATTTATCGAAACAGACCAAGATTTTCTCGTTTTCGTATGCTTGAATTTTGTTTTCCTTTGAAAATATTTTTAATGATAGTATTTTAAAATGCCATGTAAATTCTTCACATGGCAGAAAACAGGTAAAGATACCAATGTGCATTCCATCCTACAATAAATATACAAACGGAGTTGGCCTGTTTGATAATCAAAAAAAAAATCATTAAAAATGTTGATAAGATATTTTCTTAACCCTTTGCGGACAAGTAACGTTTTAAAACACTCGGATCAGATTGGTGCACTTTATACGCCATCCCATTTTTTCCAACTTTGTGCTTATTTAATTACATAAAACACATTTTATAGTGTAATATGATTAGGGGGTTTGAATAGATGGATAATATACACATTTGTGTCCGAACTTTAGCCGCTATCCTCTTCGTTAACTGGATTTCGTACATCTCAATTTCGAAATCGGTGAACTGTGGCGCACATTATACGCCGTACCCGTCCGCAAAGGGTTAAGACTAGTCAGTCTTCGCTAACCAATCAAGAGAGGCACTCTTATTAATCATAACTTTTACTCAATCCTATTTTATAACAGTTTGCTTAACTTGCAATGTTAGAAATCGCACCAGTAGTGCAGATAAGAGTTTGTGTCTAATAAACTATACGAAAATAATGAACAATATAAAAGAACTAATTCCTTCCGAAACAAGAAGCAAAGAACATTCATACATTATCTATTATAAATAGGACTTATTGATTATTCAAAGGTGCAACATTATATTGAAAGAACTTTATCGGGTTTTACGTTAAACATGGTTTCCCTATTTCAGACGATAAATTAGCAGTTATAATCATGGTCAGTAAGTGATTTGGAGTTTGTGTCTCAAACCAACACTTTGCAGATTGTAACTAATTATAGAACAGAATTATAAATAATTATAGAACAAAATTGTAACTAATTATAGAACAAAATTGTAACTAACTATAGAACAAAATTGTGACCAACTATAGAATAAAAATCAATATTATTATTCAACATTTTGACAAAAATGAGCGATTTTCAAATACCTTTACATTTTTTTGAGTTGCTGCATTATCATGTCACCTTGCTGAATCTCTGATCATTATTCTAAATGCCAAAACAGATTATTCAAATCAGAATAACGAGATGAATGTAGGAAATGAGGCAAGTGACAGTCATGATGGCAGAATGACTATTTTGTTGGTATCCAATCCATAAAGCAGGATTTGAATCATATAACATATGCACGAATCATGGTTGTATATGAATGATTTTATCGGTTTAGTTTAGTTATATTAACGTCCCGTTCTGAAGCAACACGAGGGCTATTTTCGGGCGGACCTCGTAATTTCGAACCGCGGTCAGATGACGAGAAAGATTTTATCGGATACACAACATGGCACGAATTATAACCTCCTATTAGAAAAATTTCACGAACACTTAAAGTAGTATGTACATTTGAGGGTGGATGATCAAGCTGCTTTGCTTCTGCTCGCACTGCAGCTGATAAAAGTATAATTGTCAGTTGTCTAAATATTTTTGCATGATAGGTACAAAAAAAATGTGATAAAAGAGTCAGTTTCTTACTTGGGGCACGATAAAATTATGTTTATAGTTAATTTTGGAATCTAAAGTTACAGAACAAAATAATCATTAATGAACATATTGAGCGATTTAGGCAATAAAATTTGTATTTGGGATGATAATTTTGTAATCTAAAATTAAAGAATACAGGGTGTCCGAGAATTATTAGACACATTACAAAATTATATAAAATAAAAACTAGAACATACAGAAACAAAATGTCATTACTAACTTATTATAGAACTACAAAAGTTAATAAATATCGATGTGAGATTCCTTGGTTGCGAGTAGTGTGTCCAAGCGACACTCGATTTCACAACATGCATTTACAAGCATCTGAGGATCTATAGAGTGAATAGCAGTTGTGATACGGTGCCTCAGTTCCTGCAGATTAGAGTAAGGCATCTGATACATACAATCTTTCACACGATTCCGCATGAAAAAATTCAAGGGACCAAATTCTGGAGTTGAGGTGGCACGATTAAATTTTTGTACTGATTGGACTTTTCTCATATAATAAACATCAGAACACACCTAGCTCCATCATATCGAATTCTGTGAATAAACAATGCAGTGAAACAAAACTTTTAGGACCCGTGTTAGTAATACGAAACATCGGGACAATACTACTGTTCCTAGTTATTTTTTTGCAAACTTTTGTAATGTGTCCAATAATTTTCGGACACTCTGTATTTTCGAACAAACATAATCATCAACCTTCCAGCAGTCGCGCGTATGTAGAAGATACTCATTACGCATTTATATCGTGTTCCTTTACAAAAATCAATGTAACTTTTGCTTATGTAATCTATATTTATTAGCTCCATACTGAACACAGATTATATAAATAAAAATTACATTTAAATATATAAAAGAACGATATAAATATGTAATACGATGCACGGTATAAGTACCGCATACATACGCTCGACTGCTGAAAGGTTAAAGAACATATATGATCATGGGTTATAATACAGGGTGGTCGTAAATAATTGGACCCATTTCAAAAATTAATAAAAGGAAACCCTATAATGTAGCAACTTCGTTTTTCTTTAAGAGTAACTCAAAAAGTGTTTTTTTTAAAGATAGGTAACGCGTCGTTATAGCGCATTAAATCTGTGCAATCCAACGCAAGTGTCAAAATGGCTACAGTGCAGCAGAAGGCACGTCTGTGGTTCCAGGAAAGCAAATTAATTATAACAGTTCAAAGAATTATTCGGTTAAAGTATCGAAATTGTCAGTTTCCAAATAAGAACCCAATTAAGGAGTGAAAGTTTCCCTCGCTAACGCACATTTTCTGTTCCCGTTAATTTCTCATACCAACGCTTGATGAATTTCTTACTTGGAGACTGACAATTTCGATACTCTAACCGAATAATTCTTTGAACTGTTATAACTGATTTGCTTTCGTGGACCAGAGACGTTCCAGACGTGCATTCTGCTGCACGGTAGCCATTTTGACACTTGAGTTAGATTGCGCAGATTTAGTGTGCCGTAACGACACGTTACCGATTTGAAAAAAACTTTTTGAGCTACTTGGTTGGTTAGTTGTGTTTGGTTTTATGGCGAAAGAGCCAGATTTGGGCATACTGAGCCAAATTTTGAGCTACTCTCTCATTAAAAATACGAAGTTATTACATTATAGGATTTTTATTTTATTAATTTTTGAAATGGATCCAATAATCTATGGCCACCCTGTGCATTGTACATCGTAGTACAAAAAATTCCATATCTGAGTTGAAAGCGAACAATGGTTAAATAAAATTTGACCTTTTCCCCAGACATTACCAGATACACTCCGCAATCTCTTTATCAATTACATAAAGCTAATTGTATTGTAGACCCAATTTCTTTCTCTGTCGCTACTATTATCCCATTCGAAGTTTTCGGTTACTAAGACGTATATTCTGATGTTATTTTTTCGTTCCAAAAATAAATATCTTTGTGGTCCTGTTCCAAGTACTTAAATGATTCAATAAAATAATTGCCAAATAACCTTTCGACCACAAGGTTACTTCTCGCATGAGGGTCGAATTTTTCTCCGGGTGGTAATTGTTTTTGCTTTAAAGCAAAATGGTCGGATAGAAATGAATGATAAAGGGTAAGAAAAAAGCCTAACTCCTGGTTAGCTGGCGCTTGTCCACCAAACGTCTCACGTGATTTTGTTTTTATTCTCAAGACCCATCTTTCTTAATGTTTTGTTTACATCTCTGAGAAAATATCAGCGAGAAGGCGCGAGTACCACCGACTCCCGGATACAAGCGTCGCAAGACTCCCTTGATGTTGTTTTGGAGTGACATTACTTGGTGAAAAATCAGAGAAATCTGCGTGTTTTCATCTGTGTATGTAATTTTCCAATTGTGAAAGGGCACGGGGAAATAAACATGTGCGTAAATTATTACAAAGTGTTTCTCAGAACCCGATGCGCAAATAGGAATGTTTAGATTTCCTAGATTTTTTTAGTGTGCTAGTTTCTTCTCACAGCTGTCGTAAAATGTTAGCAATTTTAACTACAGAGATGTTTTTATTTCTGTTTTACGCATCTGAATTTTTTTTTAATGTAGTGACACTCCATTTCTTTTCTAATCTGGAATAAATTTCTAAAAGATGGATGGGAAAGTTTGTAAAAATTCCAAAGAAAATTAAAAAGAAAAAGAATATGCCCAGAATATGCTTTCAAACACATTTTGTTCGTAAATCATCTGTACAATTTTAATAGTGTTCAAAATGTTGTATAATCACACTGAATTCCGAAATTTCTAATAATAACAAAAACGAATGTGTTTGTCTGTGCGTTGGCGCACTAGGGCAGATAGGTGTACCTGGAGCAATCAAATTGGGCGCAGATAGGGGTTTTTAGGGTAGAAATGCGAACTTTGGGCCAATTTTTTCCAAGATTTTAAGTAGAATTATAATTAATTAGAAATTAAAAAGAAATTTTGGCGTTTTACCTCGGTAACTTTGGGGCATATGATCACCCTAAAGCTTTTTTTACACCATCTTAAATTTCAGAAAATTACTATTCTAAGAACACCTATTTGGTTTCCAAGTAATCTTTCTCTGATTTTTAACAAATTTTGAAAGCATTTTTCAATATAATTTGCAGCAACACTTTCCATTAATGTAAAAGTCAAATGAATTTCATTATTTCATCAAATCCCCATTTCACACATTCTTTCCTCTGTTAAAAATGTGATATAAAAACTATCATAGTTTTTGTATAATGAAAGATAAACAGATTAATGGTGGGGCCACGGTGGCCTAGTGGTGAAGTTTCGGCTTCGGGGCCAGAGGGCTCCAGGCCCGAAACCCAATTCCACTGAGGAGAGGAAGCAGTGTCTGGGGCCTGCTCCACGCGTCAAACGTCCTCCCGCTGGTGTGTAGCGGAAGCTTAGAGGGGGTGACAGATCAGGTGTCGGCCTCGTCATCTGACCACGGTCCAAAATTACGAGGTTCGTCCCAAAATAGTTCTCGTGTTACTTAAACCTTTCAGGCCCAGTGATACCATTTGAAATCGTCATATTCATTATTTTTTTGTTCGGCATCTAAACATGCCTCTGATACCAAATGGACATCATTAAATTCTTCGCTTTTTACTCTTTTCAAATATATTTTTTATTCTCACCAGTGGCTGAACTATCGATTTTATCTATCGAAAAATTGACTTTTTTGAACTTCACTTCATTCAGCAAAAGATCTCAAACAATAAAAATCAATTTTAACATAATTCAAATGAAATTACAGAAAAAATTTAATTCTAATTATTTTTAAATATGTTCAAATATTTTATTTGAGCTGTTTTTGACAAATATCTATTTTAAAATTTGGGTGTTACTAATGGAATGATGCTATTTGAAATCACTTTGAATTTAATTAAAAAATTTAAAATATTTTTTTTTCTTTTTGAACTTTTATCTTAGGTCTAAAACGAGTACATTTCACAAATTTTTGAATTTTAGAATGAATAATAAATTCTTGTGACTGAAAGGGTTGAAAAACGGGTCATTAATATAACTTAACTAAACTAAACTTTTTAATGATGACAGTTTAATTATTATAATATTTTATCTCTAATTCTAACTGAATCAAATTCAATCACTATCTAATTCAAAAAATTAACTCTTAAATATAATTTGAAACATTACTTTCTTTTGTTATAATAAATTCAGTTTATTTACATTGCTTTACCAGATATTTTAGTCTAAAGTTTATTATTAATATTATCTGGAATTAAAGCATGAAATCTGAAATAAATAAAGTAGTATATTTTTCCATTAATGTTGGAAAGAAATCTGAACAACGTTTCAGGAATCAGATATATGCATTTTTATTTCAGCTCCTTTTCCAAATACTTCCAAGTGTTCTAAAGCATATTTTCTACCATTCGAAATACGAATGACCCCCAGAGACTCGATTTCTTATAAAGTGAGAGTGGTATCTCAATTTCGATATATCGACTTCTTTAGGTGAGAGAGGCATCTCTATTTCGATATACCAAGGGATCATTTTTTGCTCCCAATGGATTTGTCGTTGTGGTAGATACGGGTATCTCGGCTTATGGTTGACCTAGCGATCTTTACGCTTGGCCGTTCATATATTTTTTTCCACCCACATTATTCTAAAATCTATTGTTTCAATTACGCGATAGTATGAATTCGATTGAAATGCTTTCAGCTATCTTTTACTAACAAATTTACATGGTATCTCATTTCCATCCTTTATAGTGCTTGTTTTGCACAATTTAACCTCATTCTATTTTATTGATATTATTTGCTTTTCACATACTCTTAGAAAAGCTGTAGTTCCTTTTTTTGTTTTAGCTTCACTTGGAGATCATCGGTTTGCCATCAGGGATGGCGACAGTGGGGTGTTCGTTGGGGCCAGAGCCTCCTGTCGGGGATGCTGTGACTCTCGTCGGGCAAATATTGTATCTCTTTCACGCAATGGGCTCTTTAACTAGATAAATAAAGATCTGGCGAAAATTTGAGATGGTCATCATTATGCCCCTCCCCTGTACAGCAAGTCGTGTCCTCTCTGTTGGGCAGAGAGTGACCGCCATTCGGGCATAACGTGCCTCCCCGTCGGGAGGACTCTAACGCCACTCCTGTTTGTAATGAGCCGTAATCCTGCATACCGAGAAAGAGTAGACCTGGTTGATAGAGGAGAATTCCAAACGGAAGAGCCAGTGCCCCCCAGTACTTCTTTTCTGCTTCTCGTAGATGTGACTTCAATAGGCTGATGGGCTAGAATTCTATCGCCTATGTAGAAATTACGTGATTAGGATATCTCAGAAATATATTGTTAAAGTGGGCAGAGGACTGAGCAAAATATAATCCTGAGTCTGTTGACCCTGTCCAGTAACATGCGGTTATCAACATTCCTTTTAGGTAGGTAGATTCCTAACGAAAAATTTTTGTAATAAAAGTTTTTCGACAGTTGCCTTCATCCCAAATCCTTCTTCAATCCTAAATCACCCTTCAACCCTTAGGTTCAAAGGTGATTTTAAACTCTAACTTCGAATGCTTCTTAACTTACCTCGTTGGAAAGTTCTCACCAGTTGCATTCTCTTCCACCCTCTTTCATTCTCATAGCTCCAGCCTTTATGGAATTAGAGATGGAAATGGCAGAGTGGAGGAGAGGGAGAGCAATTTTCTTATCCCTACACCTCCAGATAAAAAGTTTTTTTTTCTGGAGGTGTAGGGAAAATTGTTATGATAAAAATCGGCCGCTTTGTAATGTAAAGCATTTTGCAATTCATGGTGGAATTATTGGAATTGGCAGAGGTAAATCTAATAGCAGGAAAAATCCAGAAACCTCATAGAAACTATTTCCCTCGTTCAAACCGAGTCCTTTCTGCTTACCAAGAATATACTTAACATTATCGTCAATATTCCTATCCAAAGCATTGAATTAGTTTTGAGGAGTTACCGATATTTACTTCTGAGAAATCCTTAAATCCAATTATTAGATAGATTACATACTCAAATTGTTGCTCATGTAGAATTGTATTAAAAATTAATTTAAAACAAGAATGAAGCCTATTATTTTAACATTTAATGAGCCTGTATTACCTCAAGGAGCGAAAGCTGGCTACTGAAACTGTTCCGTTCGCTCTGACATAATGTACCTCTTTCATTTCTGTAAGAAATTTAGACTTTCAGAAAAGGTTCTCAGTGACAAATTAATGCCTACTGCTTCAGCGTTTCGGTGACACGTTCAATTAATTTTTCTGTTCAACCAAAATGTGTGAACTGTGAAAAAAATGATTTATCTGGAAAAACTAAGCGGGAAATCATATCCAGGTATTAAAGGCAGCAAATAATATTTTCTGTTTTGAAGCCTGAACTACCAGGTGTTCACATCCTCCAGGAATACTTCTTATGTCTCAACGGAAAAAGTCATCTACACAAACCATTAAAAAATTCACTTAAAGAGATAAGCCATTACGCTTTTAAGTTCCACTTCTCAAGCTAAGCGATATATATTCACTTCAAGTAATGATAAAATATCAGTGAGTTAAAAGTCCTTACACAAACAATGGTAGATCAAGCATATAATAGGGATAATTTTTTACAGGAGCATGCCATCGCAAACGCAACGCACCACCGCTAAAGGGGTCGCTTCAAATGAACCAAAAATATTGGAGTGTTTGGATGGGAGCCTGGGTTTGTTTCACCAAGGAAAACATACTTTCGAGTGACGGTGTGGTGAATGCACATAAGTTGCACTCGTAGCCATCTGAAACACACAAGCAACAAGGCAACATTATGTACAATACCGATGTTTGCAGTACCGGCATTATGAAAGGTTGTTTGCTCTGCCCATATTTTCTGCTAACACGGCTCGATGGGAGAATATTCTAGCAGAAAGTTTTCCGCCAGCTACGTTTCAGGAGACCCTTTAACGGTCAAACTACGATGTGTTTGCAACTACACGTTTCGATGTAAAAATGACTCATTTGACTTACCCTTAAAGGACTTTTTATTCACCCTGTATATCACGCTGTTTGTCGTTATCAATAACAACAAAAAGAAAAAATTCAGTTACCACTCAAAATGAGGCAGATCCAACAAGATACTTGAAATATGTAGACAATCCCGATAGAACTCCTAAGTATAAAAAATTCAAACCCTCTGAATCCTTAGTTTTAAACATGTAGCATGTCTACAGACAATTCTAAACTAAACGATAATATTTATTAAGAATTAACTAACATGCAATGGCTCATGATTCTTCTGTATTATAACAGAAGGTATTAGAGTTTTACATAAAGTACTTAAGCATATTTCAAGATTAGTTCTAAGGAAGGCAAAGATCAAACCCTTTAGTTTATGTTGTGGCCTTGATGACCTGGTGGCAAAGTCTTGCCTTTGGAAGTTGACTGACCTGGGGTCGAGACCCGACTCCATTTTATGTGCGGGCTGGTGGATGTTAAATCTGTTAGAGTCATATGTTCTCTCCCTGGTTTCGGGAGGGAATGATGGTCGAGGTGTCCAGCTCATCATCTGACTGCAGTCAACCCCTTAACAGTTTTATTTTCTTTGCTATCTAATAAGGTGACCCCCTTCTGTTTTGGAAAGGGACTGTAGTCTTCGTTCACCTAAGAAGGCATAGAATACTTGAGATGTTTATGGATCCTATGTATTTTTGTGTCAAATTTTAAGGCTAATTAATGATTAAATTTTAGTTTATAAGCCTAAAAATGCGATAACTCGATGCACGTATAACGTACGGGGACGACGGTTAAGGGGTTAAAAATTACGAGGTCCATCCTCAAATAGTCCAAGTACAATATCAAAACTGGACATTGATCCAATTGACTAGTAGTTCTGTGAACAGTAGACTTCGCCCCCCAAAACATAAAAAATCTAAGTTTTTCTCTTCATCGCATTTTTTAAAAAGCTTAGCAAATGTTATTCATTCTGAACTAAGCATTGTTTGTAGGGACACCGGACATCATAATTTGACTCCAGAGGAGATACACTGGTGAACAAAAGTTGAGCACATTTCTTAAGGTGTGACAAATTTGGAATTTATATGGATAAAATGGTTCACAATCTGCTGATTTAGCAAAACATCTCTAGCTATTTCACTTCACTTATCTTTAGGCGGCATATCGAAATATTTTGAAAAAGATGGCGCCCAAAAATATCAGAGAAAAATTCAATCCTTAAATTAGTTATTTAAAAAAAATCGATATGATTTCACTATTAACTAGGCATCAAATTATTTTTTCCAACTCACTTCGTTAGAACTAAGAAGATGGAACTCAAAATAACTTGGCGATAAGGCAAGTTATTTTTATTTGAAGGCATTTTGGCAAAAAATATATGTATAAGCGAAAAGCTTTCGTTGGTATGGAGATCAGACGATTTATAAGGTAGGCGAAATTATCTTGGCGAGATCGCATTTCTTCTCGAGAATCACATTTAGGTTTTACAATTACAAGCGAATTTTTAAAGTTCTTTAAATTGGTTACTGAGCCATATAATTTATTAAAGAAATGGTGACTGAGTTTAAATATAAATTTAGAACTAAAAGATAGCCAAAGATTATAAAAATAGATAATTTATTTAGCGAAATGAGGATAACTGTACATAGCGATAAGCGCACTGTGTTTATTTACAACTCCGATGTAATAATCTTAAAATTCGGTTGCCACTCGCCCTTTCATTACCAATTAATATAATAATTATATATAATTAAAATAGTTATTTTATTACCGAATTATAATAATAAGAAATAAAACATATACAGCGTTTTCTATTGCTTCAAGAAATATTTCTGCCAAATTTGAAGGAAATCGAACAACGTATTTGGTCGAAATCTCGTAACAAACAAATTTACAGACAGACAAGGTGCCAAATGCTGGAGTTAAAACGTAGACCTCGCATCGCTCGGCCAATTAGTCTGTTTTAGTTGCTGTTGCAGAGCTTTCTTCAAATGAATTAAGAAGAAATATCGATAGTAAATAAAGTGACGATTTTATTATTAGACAGTTTGTATATCTATGTCATTTATATACCATAATTTTTTTCATTTCATGCTATGTGTTTTCAAATAGTAATTTTCAACATCTCACAGATCGGGAGTATTTTTCAACTTTGCATAGATAGTGATACATTTTAAATTTTGTATGGATTGTAAATAATTTTAATCTTTGAAATCTGCAACTTTTTAATTGTTCTTGGTCTCAGTACCTTATCCCTGTTTGGAAGTTTACGCATGGTTTTAATTTTATCTTCAGTTTATCACAACATAGCGTCATTTGGCTTTTGTAACATTTAAACATACCAACCAACTAAGCAAACAATGAATTTTCAACGAAGAATATATCCCGTAGGAGATAATGACTATAAATCTGTACCTGAGAGGTAAACTATCTTAAATCCAAATGTGCTGATTTTGATGTTTTCATCGTATTTGCCTTATCCCGACCGCATCTTCGGATGGGAAAAGAACAAAAGATAACCGCACTCAAAAAATAAATTAACCACTGCAATGCATTGCGATCTCGAACTTTTTTTGGCTCTCCAATAAAATGTTACTTAAGATAATTTTATATCTGACGTACAGAAATGTAAGCACATGATAAGAATATATCTCTATATCTGAATAAGAAGAAGAATATATCTCTATATAAAAACATATACACACATACTATGCCTATTCTTCTATATAACAGATATTTAGATGCTTTTCTCTCTAATTCTTTATTATGTATGATGAATACTATGTTATCTTATAAACAATTTGTGAAGGTTTAATGTCAGGAAATCCAAGCAAGGATCGCCAATGAAATGAATCTAGCAATTCACCTGTTTCGTATTGTCACATTAATACCATATACCAGTAGGCAATAAACTATTATGGTAAAAGATGACAATCTAGTAGATGAGGGTATACGAAGAGGCGCAGCATATCTAAGAAGGGACTGGCGAAAAACATGGTTTCCCTTGGTGCAAACAAATATTTCGTCATACAATAAGTCACATAACATTAACTTTAGGATTTTTGTGATGTTTTATGTCATTAAAAGTAATTTTTGGTAAATATGCAGTCATAAAATTTCATTTAATTAAATATATATAAGCTAAAGCAACTCCACGTGTAACAAAATTTTAATAACCACTCCAGTCATATAATTTGTTAAGTGTTTTTAGAGATCATTATGGCCAGATGAAGATTAATTGGAATTCGTGTTCTTCAGATGAAGTTTAATGCAAGAAGCAAGATGAAATATTCTTGTTTAAGTATGCTATACAAAACTATTTTAGATATTGCTAATATCTTCTAATATAAGTTGGGGTATAGATTTATATTGTTTTTCGAAATTTATTGTCTTTTACTGTTATAATATCCACAATTTTTTAAAAAAATATTATGAGATATGAAATGGATAGAGGTTCATTGTCAATATGTTCATACACTCCTCATCAGAATTAAAGGATATGGACAGAAATGAAACCTAATTGCTTTTATTGGAAAGTTATCAAAACTGATTTGTGCAAAAGCATTTAAATTACCATTTTGGTAGTGGATTGGTCTTAAAAAATTAAATTTGAAGCGAAATCCAAGGAAATTTTAAAATGTCAGAAATATGAACGCGTTTGCTTTGTAACTAATCTTTCTTTAATATAATATTTGGTCAATTCATCCGAAATGCATACTTCACATCTTGATTTCATCAGGTTTGCCAAGCAGTTGACCATGTCTTATGGAATCGCACACTACTCTTTTGAAAATGCGCTTTTCAGCTATTGGAACGTCAGAGAAAGCTTCCTTTTGCCCGCTACTATTCAGCAGCCTAAGGCATCCCATACCTTCACACACAATTAGGTTTAAGTCTGTTGAGTAAACTAGAAATCTATTCGTGAGATACCATCTGTTTTCAATGATAGGCATGCTCGATGCCGGCAAGCATTGCCATACATACGCTAAAACGTTAGCTAACAGCACCACTAAAAGCTTTACATAAGATTTCAAGATCTATTTCACATATCCATAACTGTTGACAGAATCTTCATCTGAGATATGTTGCTATGTTCAGCCATTTTTGATAATTCTATTCCAGACCTTGAATCCATCATCGTAGAAATCAGATATTTCACGAATAGAGAAGATAAGTTGGATCTAAAACTACATACTGTTGCAAAAGTCTTTCTGTAGGTGTATGGTGTAAATAGTCCAAGACGCAGGATAATGAAGAATGAATATTTATTCACAAATATGCAGGAAAACACGTAGCACAAGTACAAGAAACAATAGTTCTTGCACAGATTAGCAATGTAAACCGACAACAATTCACAGGTGATAACAGTTCAGAACTTTGATATTTAGCAACACAAACAGCCAGCAAATAACTAATAACGACAATAACAGCACTTTCAATAGCGCTCAGCTCACCAGCTTCCTAGCTCGCACTGCAGAAGAAACTCTAAAGTCGTTCCCAATGGATCAACACTACTCTCTCTGGTACAAGCGAGGTCCTTATATACTCTCTCCGACAGGTCGTGACGTCACATGGAGTTTTCTCGTATATTCAAGCGTATTCCCTTTCCTAATAGAAATATCGAGAAAAGGGTTGCATTTTCTGGAATCATCTATTTGTCGCCAAGGTCAGGGATCCTGGAACAGCCGCTGCCGTCACTCCATGCTTAACCTTGTAAAATTCTCTTCCCAACCATAAGACTGACATTGCTGGGAAAGGACTTTCCATGTTTGTAACAATACTATATGTAGAATGACAAGTAAGGTTATATCTGGTCTCGTCAGTAAACAGTACACTGTCCAATTCCTTTACTTCATTGAACATAATAGCGATACCGACTTAAACAGACCGCTTTGGAAGATGAGTGAGACGGAGAAAAAAATAAATAGTCCAACCTCTTGAAGACTTCTTGCTACAGAAAGCGGTTGATTAAAATTCTTGTGGCAGTCGGAAGGACTAAACTAATTCGCTTATTGTCGCTTTATGGCTTCTTCGAATCGACAATGACAAAAAATGGTCTTCGAATGCAGTTGTTGCTCTAGGGCGTGCTTAACCAGGATGTCTATTAATCGATTCACTGCTTAAAACCCCTTTGGGTTCTTGAAGTGGCACTTTAAAGGATATTCAGATATTTGGCAACTTCCCTTTGTATACCCTCGAGAGCCTACCAATTAATTTCCACTTTTGCCTTTTATGTAAATGATGCCTTTTAGTCATAAGTCATGAATAACTGACCACTCTGAGAAACCGTTTTAACTTCCAACACACGCCAGAATTACAATATGCGACCACTGAGCAACACGTTGCCAGTCGCCTACTTTGCATATTTCATGTGTTAATGTATGCAGAGAAGTCCAATTTTGTGGAAAATTAATATGAATAATTACATCAATGGACATTCGTTGAAAACTCGTAATTTTAACTAGCACCTAGCTTTGATCTGAACTCGGGTCTGTGCAGATGCGTAATAGATGTTCCAAGTTTGACCTGGGCAGGAACGGAAACCAGGATTCAAAAGTCATCGCTGTACAGAACTCGGTGTATATTTACCTTTGTTTAATATCTGTTATTACAGGTTGAAACTGTATAGATAACTTTTGTACATTCCGTATTTGTATTAGATTGCAATAAATGAATTAAAGATAATTTCATTTTAGGGAATATTTAGTTTTACGTAGAATAGAAGGAATTGGTGCAAATGTAAAGTTAGAGTTTCTTAATATTTTTTATCTCTCTGAATCTATTATAATTAAAATGTTAACGAAATTTCTCCATTAAACTCTCAAAAATTTAAAATAAAGATGAAGCATTCAGTTATTTTGAAAGTACACTGTGACATGCTAACTGTTTAAATTGAAGATCGTGGTTTATTTCTATATTAAATATTCCGTTTTAGATTTCTACATGAATTAATATGGATAAGAGATATAATATACAACTGTTGAAAATGCTTGTAACTTTTTGTAATCACGGGAAAATTTAGTTTTTTCTGCTTTACATAGAAACAAATATATTGTTTTTCTGTGATCAACTAAAGAGTAGTTTTATGGAAACGATTCCTCATATCTTTTTATATCCCTGGGGATTTCAAGTAAATACTTTCACCCTGCTCTTCACCACTTTTTTTGTATTTTTTAATCGCAATAGTGTCAATCTGCATAAACGATTGACAGTAATTTTGGAAAAAAAAATTTTTTAAATTATGACTGAACTTTTTAATTAATAGTCTTAATGAATTTTAAATACTGTAATTAAAATGTCTATTAAATAATTTTCCTATTTTAAGTTGAAAACGTAATAAGTAAATTATTTAATTAGTTATTAAACTATTCAAAGTTAATGTCAAAAGTCAACAATGTAAGTGACGCAAAAAATGTTTCACTGCGCAGTGTAGGTCTAACATTTTCAATTACATTTCGCTTGCCAAAATACGTAGCAATATTTGCTGCTACTACCTTTGGAAATGTTCATGAATCATTCGAAGTGGCTGTTTTCAATTGATTTCCTTTCTTTTTATGATCAAAAATTTCAACTAAAACAACGTTCTTTCAGAACCGTTTCTGAAACAGATACAGAAGAATTTCCTATAATACGATGGCCACGTACCGTTAATAATTTGAACACTTTAAATAATGGCAAAAATAACCCAGAATTCTTTTGTAATTATTCAATGGAACTCAACGGAAAAATCCGCCTATTGTCGAATTTTTTTTTCACATTTTAAGAAATACGGAAAAGGTTTCAAAAGTTCAAACATCCCAAAATTTGCATCTTTATTCAGTCCACAAGAAAGAGGTTAAACAGATCATCATGGAAAGGGATGAGTTTTATAAAGAAGTATGAATCAGTATAGTAGTCTCTTAGTATAAAAGCTGACAGAAGAAGTGGATATACAAAGAAGTGCTTTTTACTCTTAACCAGAAAGTGCCCATATTAAGCGAACTCGCGATGTTTTAATTCATTAAAACCTGTTTCAGGGTAGCTTGAAGGAAAGTTTAGCAAATCAGGGGCTATTAGATCAGCAATTTCACAACTGATAATAAATATTAGAAATAATTTAGTAATGGATGAATGAATTAATGTGTTCAAAAATAATTTTGATTATCATGAAGCTTCTAGTGAATTGCATAGTCGGCGACTTCTATATATAATATTCCATTTTGGCGGTCAACAACCCAGGAACGGCTCAAACCGGAATTAAATAAACAGGTGTGGAGATTCTTTCGCAATCTTTTATTTTTGTTATGATACTATAATTATTCATTTGGGCTCCCCTAACTCCAATGCAGATAACTATCGTTTTTCTGGATTGTTCCAACGCATCCGAGGGGGTAGGTTCACGCCGACAATCGGAGATTACGCCACAAACGATCTTCAAAAACCGAGCACTGACTAGCTTTGAGCAAATATTTTATCTCTTTCATCAATAATTGTAAGCAGCCATATTTTTCAAATTTGATGGCGAAACAGCAAGAAAGCTTTAATATTTATATACTTCTACAAACATTAATTTCGACACATATAACTGAGTATCAGCAAACGCACAAAGGAAAAAGACACTCATCCTCACAAGATGCGATTAGTTTCGCCACTCGTTGCAAACAGGAGTTTTGCCAATGCGGGTGGATGGGGGTGCATCACTGATATTTTGCCAAAAGCGCATGGAGGAGTGAGAAAAAGAAGTCTTTGATCAACAGAAAGCAAAAATGAAAGAAGAAAAAACAGCCACCCGCTATTAATAGCTGCGAAGAAATTACGTGAATTCGTTATTAGAGACACATTTCGAGTTGGCAACTCTTCGGAGGTTTCATAAGATTTTCTGGAAAGGGAAAGGGTCGCTTTTTTTTCAGGCCATTGTCGAAGATGCATGAGCTGTCGAAAAGTTTGATTTATTTTTCTATATTAATCAGATGATTTCTGCTCCAATAGTTAATTGCTGTTATATTTATTCAGTTTGCATTAATATGTTGTAGAAGATTAAAAATGCATAAAAGATTAATTAGGAATCTGTGCAGTTTAAGAATGCTTGCTTTTTTCGGACACTGTCTGTTAGGATACACATTAGCGAGAGACTCGGGTTTTTGCTGATGTCTGTGAAGCTAACTTTGTGGAACCTAGCTCAGTTAACTAAGTTATAAAACATAGCACACAGGAAATAATTTTTTACGATATAATAAATATTGTAATGATTTGTGCAGAAACATGATATGTTACATAGAGCAAACATTTTGAGAATCTTTTCCAAACGTTTAAAAATACGTAGAATTTCAAATCATTATTTTATATAGAGTTAATTATCAAATATCCATACAATCTACATCTTTGTGTGATTTTTCTGCTCTCTGAGTGTTTAATTCAGTAATTTCATTGAGACATTCCAGATTAAATCATCCAGTGTTTCCCCAAAAATAACACCTGTAATAAATTTTATCGCGAATTTTAGAAAAATTCCAGAAGTATACAAAATTTTGCATACTTCTAGAATTTTTGTTGTGTTGAAATTGGTTTACGAGTTAAAAGTTATGACATTTTAAATTTTTGCGTACATACCTCTATAGTCATTATTTTGAATGCTTTTTAAGCATAATAACTTCTCACAGTTTTCACTGACAGAACGCCGCCCCATGTCCCCGTGCCTAATGCCATAACAGCACCCGTACCGGTTGAGTGGACATGGGACAGTGTTTTCACTGACAGTACGCCGTCCCATATCCCCGTACCTGAATCCATTACAGCAACCGAACCGGTTGAATGGACATGGGAAGTTTTTAAAGGAGTAACTTCATCTGATGAATTTCTGCTTTGTTTCCCCTTTCAATTTGAACCAAATGTTTAAGGAAGATAGCTGAAAGTTTGTTCGAGCACACGTGACAAAATTTTGATTTACAGTTCTCATGCTTTATATTCACAACTGAAATTTTTTACGCGTTAAAAATAAAAATAATTTTTTTTGTATCAACATAGAAAAGAAAATCTTAGTATATTTCCGAAATATTATTGAAAATTAACTGAAACATCAACAGAAAAAATTGTCCATAAACTAGATTTTTTTTGTAATTTGGATCGATCGTCAGATGTTGAGGCTGAGCATTGCAATCTACATGAAAGTATCAGCTTGTACAATTTTCAAGAATTGTCAGAACAATGGTTGAAATTTTAAACGGATTTTTAGACTTCGAAACTGCGACCAAAAAACTATACATTAGCTGGTATTTATAGTAATCACTGAGTTCACTACAGAATTAAGGGGGCATACGACTCGAAGGTTTTCGATTTTATGAAATATATATATATTATTCCCCGGTCTTTCTGAACAATTTAAAACAATCCGCATAAAAAATTTCCATAATTATGAAAGTTATGAAGGAAAAAATTTTCAGCTCCTCAACGTAAACATTGAATATGGCCATATATTTAAAGCACTATATCTCAAAATGTTTTTTTCATATTGAGCGCACGATATCTCAAGAACTATTGAATATTTTTACATAAAATTTTTACCGAATATGTATTTTGCTCTGTTATACAAATTAAACCACATTTTTGTACATATTTCTCCAAAGAAGTATTTTTTGTGGCGTGAGAGAAGTTGAAATTTTAACTATTTTTAACATTTTTATTTTAAACTGGTATATAAAATAGAAATGAAATTTAAATGTAAATAAATTGTGGTTCAGTTTCTAAAACAGACTGCTTGGATTACTTAGATACCCGAAATATTGTGTTTAGATAAATATTTTATCCGTAATCCTGAGCGCAAGGTGACTATCTCATTTTTTCTCCAAAAAATATACCCATATTTATTACTCTCTCAAATACCAATACATATATACAAACATACATACCAATATGAAGGTTTGAAAATGTGTGTAATATAAGAGAAAGAACAGATATTTTTCAAGGACAAAAAGTGAGCTTGTGAATTGCATTGTTTCAGAGATATAATGTATCGAATTTGACAGTTTTCCTCCATTTTTTCGAGGTTTAAGAGTCCTTTGTCCCCTTAATTTGTTTATTGCTGATGCAGGATCCGAAGAAAGAAAATCCGCATTTCAAACAAGGAATTAGTGTAATGTATATGTAATCTCTTAATAGTGATGTGGCATGCATTTACAGCTCATGCTAATATACATGATTAGTAACAGAAACCCACAAGGCGGAAGGAAATGCAGCAATTCAAGTCATGATGTCCATTCTTTTCTTGTTATCGGCTAGAAACAAGCGTCCTTGAATCTTTTGTATAGCTGACACAGGAAGAACACATAAATTTTATAAAGAGTCAAGCAATTAAAATGTAATGAATGGGCAAAACATGTATCTAAAATGGAAAGAATGCAATATATCAAGTGAAAAGTATTCTGGTGTATAATGTAACAGATAAGTGCTGCCATAATTTATTATCCTCGCTGGGAATTTTGAAGTACAATAATATAACATAAAAATATCAGTACTATCTTTAATTTTTGAATAAAAATACAGAAATTTTAAATGTTATGTTTATTCTCTACCCTCACAAATTAACTATCTTAGCAGATAATCTTTTGTGTTTTTGGTAATTTCAAAGGAATTTTGAACTTTTTTATAACCTCAAAGCATATAATTATTTAAAAAATTCTGTTGCTAGGAAAATATCATTTAATGAAAATAATTATTGCCAGAAGTTTCTGGAAATGACCTGATATGCTAAATTTAGAGTTTTCAATAAATGCATTTACTAACCACAGTTAAAATAAAAAGTTAATATATTTCCTACTGTTTCACATACATACACACCCATGCGTAAACCTACGTGCACGCACACGCAATATTTGAAAAATAATTATATAAGATTAAGTGACTGCCTCATTTCAGGTCAGTTGAAAGTATCTGAGACTCTCTTAGTCTGTTGCTGAAGTAGAGGCCAATTTTCCCTTCCCATGCAACTACAATAAAAATATTAACATTTTTATTTTTGAGACCTGAAAGGGAACTTAAAAGTCGTTTAGTAACAAAGTAACAGCCCAGATACCAAAAAAGAGTTTTCCTCTTCACTATTTCTAAATTTCAAAGGGTAGGGATGCCCCGATGAGGTGGGAAACTAAGTACCCGTGACTATATATTTATCAATTAATTTTTACACTTGATTAAGTGATTTGTTTCAAGAAAATTTATATACAAGATTAAAGGGTAAAGCTCAGTGAACACTTTGATATATTACAATAGTGTAAGAGAGGAAAATTATAACATTCAAACTCAGAATCAATTTGTGACGTTTTAAAATCGGTATCCACTTACCCCACCTTTCCTTAATCGACTATCACACGGTTAGTACAATCATATTTTATATGATTATTTTTTCGCTTTCTGTTTTACAGAGAAAAAAAGGTTTTATATCTAGCAAGACCATCAAAAAATTACTCATTAAAAAGAGATATTGAGTGAAGAAAGTTTAAGAACACCTGAAATAGAGTTTAGACGTTACAATTACGCGCACTTACGCAGAGATATAACACCGATTCCTATAAATATTATAACAAGAAAACATTGATATTCCCATGTTTACAGTTCCCACGACACGTGCCTTAGCCCCATCCTAGTTACGCCAATGCTCAAATGTTATTTTCAACGAAGGGGCTCGGAAATAAAGGGAAACTTCGACCATTAGATTCAATTTGTCATTTAAAATATGCAGTTTTAAAAAAGTTATTTAAAAAAAATAGCTTTTGTTTTTCAAAAACAACCGAAACTTCTACTCCAACGCATACGAGACCCAATTTCCATGAAACCCAGTCAGAGGATGTATGATTTGCGGTGCTTAGATGCAGATATATGGGAGCCACACATTTTCGTCCATTATTTTTTTAATATTCAAGATATTTCATGTCACTCTTATATTCACACTCAATATCGAAGACTGTTCAGTTAATTATTCATATCAATGCTATTTTCTCTTAAAGTGAATTAATTGTTGAAAAAATAGCTTTTGCAGATTTTTTATAAATATAACCTTTTTCAGGTTTAGCGGGTTTTTTCCCCATTGAACAGTTTTTTTCCGAAACATTTTACCTAAAAAAATTAATAACAACTCTTATAAAAAGATTTTACGTTTTATTTAAACTATTAAGAAGCCAAATTTTAACATTTATGAATTTTCTACGTTTTTTTTCTTTGTTATTGTTTCTATGATATGCACACAATTAGAAAGTCTCACATTAAAGTATGCGGAAAAGCGAGAAGTTCAAGAATCTCCATCGATGGGTTCAGTTAGGTGTCGCCAATATGTCTGCTTTGTAATTCAGTCAATGTGTTAAACCACGTCTTTAGTCTTGAGGTGACGAAATCTAAAATACCACTACAGAGTGCCAAGAGAGAGAGATCCGAGTTAAATCTTTAGCCCCATCTAGTGACTAAAGTGATAATTAATATTATATAACATGCATTTATGCAGTAAAATGTATTTTCTTAATAAAAAAAAGTTAGTTTAACAAATTGAATGATAAGTAATCTGTTACTAGATAGTTTATAGTTACTGTTGTCTAATGACATAAAAAATTAAGGTTATCATGATAGAATAAGGTAATAGTTAATTCATGGAGATCAAGGCTCAGTTGTTTTCGTTTGATTTTTTTTTTAGAAATGCAACATAAAAATAATCCGAAATATGCAGGGTGTCCACTCTAGCGGCCCAATAGTTAATTTCTAAACCATTACAGATAACCATATACACCAGTGGGAAAAATTTGCTTGCAATGACGCAAAGTACGCAATAAATACACTGCTGAAAAAATCACGAAGTCTACATTTTTATAGGGTCCCCCGGTCCTATTAATAAAATTTAGTAAAATATTTTTGACACACTAACATTTTAAACAAAAAAAGTTCCACTCTTCTGCGACTGAAATTGAACGAGTTACGAATCTTTGAATTTCATTATTTTTGGGCAATCAACGACCACCTTGGAAAACGTCGATTGGCGAATCTTCCTCGAGGCGGTCATGGAAATGATCTAAAATCGTTGAAAATATTAGTGTATCAAGAATATTTTACTTAATAAGATTAAGAGGACCGATGGACTGTATAAAAATTTACATTTCCTAATTTTTCATTGACTCAAACAATATAAAATATAATTCTTTACGTCATTTCAAACATTTTTTCCAAATGGAAGTATATGCCTATCCCTAACGATTTGGAAATTAGTTATTGGGCCACGATTAGAGTAGACACCCTGTATATGTTCAGAATGCTATGTCGAAGATAAATAATAAAAACAAATTTAAGTAAATTTGCTTAAATTCGGAATTCATAAAAAAAGAAGAAAGAGCCTAAATTGCTTTCACCAAATTACATTAGTAGCAAATTGACAATAATCTAAATACTGATTATAAGGTTGGTAACTTTTGACACAACATTAAATTTCAGCGTTATGAAGTTTTCATGCTATTTTTCTGCAGTTTCAGAAATAAATTTTAGATAAAATAACATTAAAATGCCTCAGGTTCCAATCTGGGATGCAGAAAATTCATAAGGGGCCGTTCAAATATTACGTAAGCACCCAAGGGGGGGAGGGGGTTTGCGATTTGCTTATTTTTGCTGACAAGGGGGGAGGGGGAGTATGAGTGATGCTTACGTAAGACATTAAAATCACTTTATTTTCGAAAATCTCTTGTAACTTGCACAAATAATTTAATTTTAAAAAATTAAATTTGAAAAAAAAGTTAAATTTGACAAAAGGAAATTAAATTTGATTTTTGTAAGCTTAAACTTGAAATTATAAGGAAATTACACTTACATTTTTTTAAATTCATTTTAAGCCTAGTTGGAGTTTTTTATTTGAATAAGTCCTAAAATTTTTAAAATTAGATTATTACTGTTATACGTTTTG
>BGPR01000080.1:1191953-1220838 GCA_013235015.1 Araneus ventricosus
GGGGGGGGAGGGGGTTTGCGATTTGCTTATTTTTGCTGACAAGGGGGGAGGGGGAGTATGAGTGATGCTTACGTAAGACATTAAAATCACTTTATTTTCGAAAATCTCTTGTAACTTGCACAAATAATTTAATTTTAAAAAATTAAATTTGAAAAAAAAGTTAAATTTGACAAAAGAAAATTAAACTTGATTTTTGTAAGCTTAAACTTGAAATTATAAGGAAATTACACTTACATTTTTTAAAATTCATTTTAAGCCTAGTTGGAGTTTATTTGAATAAGTCCTAAAATTTTTAAAATTAGATTATTACTGTTATACGTTTTGTAAAAAAAAAGAACGGGGGGGGGGGTTGCAGTTTGCTTACGAAATTATAAGAGGGGGTTTGCGATTTGCTTAATTTTGCTGACAAGGGGGGAGGGGGGGTCAAAAAATACCAAAAACATGCTTACGTAATATTTGAACGTTCCCTAAAAGATAATACGTATTATTCAACATAAAATTTATCAGTTTATAGTGAATCTAAATTTTTAAGGAGCTCCGCTTGACAAAGACTATTTACAGTAAAACTAAATAAATATTCCTAATCAATCCGCACAGAGTTCCAATTATAAAAACTTAACAGATAATATATTGCTATAAGATGTAATTCAATATCTTACGAGAGACCATAATGTTTAAGCGGTTCAAAACATGACTTCGAATAAAAATAGAAACAGCAAATTTACGAGCAATATAATGACGTTAATAAAGATGTAAGGAATAAAGGTCACATCATTCCATGGCAGCGATTCTACAGGCATTATTTAGTTATCCATATGAACTATTAAGAAATGTATGCAAAAGTAATGCCAATAAAAAGGAAAAGATTTGATTTAAAAGAAACAACTCTGAAGGCTTTCATATATACAAAAATATAATATAGGAACAAATTTCGTTTAGAATTTATCCTATATTTTGTTAGCATTTTTTATATTTTAAATATTTAAACTGTTTATTTCATAAAAAAGACATACGTTTTGTAGGTAACGAATGCAAAATATCGAAAATCCGGATAGTCAGAGTTCTGTATTGACTAATCAGAACAAATGATATAGATTTGCCCTCAAACGTTTAAAAAAAAGTTATAGTATAATTATATATTTTTTCATCATTATTTTCTGAAATAGATTAATATAACTATATTTTTTTAGAGTGAAGATTTCGAAAATAATGTTCTCAACTAAAAGATAATAGGAAATGAGGCACATTTTTTGTCATTTTTTCTTTGATGTTGTGCGTAATCAGCGGAGAATATCGAACAGCAGGATTGATTGGATTATTTAGAATTCCACATTTGTTCGTTGGGAGCCTTGATAATCGGGGAAAGACCCTCGAATTAATTACAGTTCAATAGGATTAATTATAGTTTGATGTCTATCGATTATTTAATGATATCAAAAGTGAGTGTCAATTATTTGGGTTAATCAGAATTTGATTAACCAAGCTCATTAGCATTTGATCCCATATGGCCGAAGAGCCGATTATCGACTTTTTCTTTATAAAAATAAACGGGGGTACTCTGCCCTCGACTTTCTCGTATATTTATAGCACAATATGGCGAGTTTTGTGATCAGCTTCGAAGTTTACTGAAGAGAATCAAGTATGCATTTTGAACGTCTCACCGTTGACTCAAAATTTGATATAGATCTACAATTTTCGTGCCATGACCAAATTTCATTTATCATACTTATTGTGTTATGTTCACATACACACGGACAGACATAAAAATATACAGTCTACCCGTTGACAAATTTATTTAAAAATGGACACAGGCATACGATGTTGGTGTAACTATCATATACTATAATTCACCCATCTAGATTGGAGCGTTTTTAGTGCCAAGTTCACATATATGATCGATGCGTCTATCCAAGAACATATATGTAGACAAACAACTCGTTGACGTATTTGGTCCAAAATTTGATACAGATCTAGTCATCAAATCATATGCCAAATTTCATCTATCTAACACATTGCGTTTTCTGAGTTATCGTGTCCACAAGCATACACACAGACTTCCCTTCGAAAGATTTCAATCACAATTTGTGTTAAAACCGCATACCAAATTTCATTCTTCTAGCTTGTTGCGTTTTTGACTTATCAAAAACATTCGTAGACAGAGAGAATGACATAATTCCAAAAATGGTTCTTCGAACTCGTGAAGATTCATGAAACTCCCGAGGTCGAATTTTTTGACGATTACAAACTGCCTGTCAGCTACGAGAGCTATCGCCGTCAAATTGTCTAGTTTACGGCAGTCACTATAGAAACAGGTTATCGTAAGAAAAATCCATTTCTAGTAGGTAGAAGTTAATTCAAATGTGTTCCGCCGCAAACTGGCGCCAAGAATAAAAAACTCCGACTTCCGTTGGATTCCTCCTATTCGAAATGGATCTTCCCTAGCATAACCAGTTGCTATAGCGACCGCCGTAAAATAGAAAATTTGGCGGAGACAGTTCTGGTGGCGGACAGACAGTACTTTCTCTCTGTGTATTTCGTATACGAGATAGTAACAATATCGAATTACGATGCACATGAATGCAGCAACTTAAACTGAAAATAATAGTAAATCGTAGGGGGTGATTCTATATTAACCCTATCTGTATTTAAAAATACCGACAGGGTTAAATCCTGTCTGTATTTTTTATTTCATATTTTATATGAGACTAAGAGGTAAACAATTGAATCGCTGATTGCAGAAACTACATGAGTCAATTTCTTCTTTAAATTGCGTTTGCGCTGTTTTCACACTCTAAAGGGGTATTGACATAATGAGTGAAGAAATGACAAGAGTCAAGTAAGGTCACATTATAGGTATATAAAAGCTACTAGGTAAGAAAAAAAATTAACCATTGGCTTTAAAATTTGATAAGTTTTTTTAAAGTTCCCAGCATTTTGATATTACCGACTCATGTGGTTTCTGCAATCAATGATTCAATTAAAGTGGAATGTTTTGTAATTCATTGCAGTGGCAAAGAATTGTGGATTGATTAAAGCTCAATAAAAGGAACGCCACCAAGAAAAAAAGAAATATTTTATTTTTCTTCTTCGTCCAAATCAGACTATATAGTATATATAATTGTATATATCAGATTATGATAAAACTTTTTTTCTGCTTGCTTCGATGCTGAGAATAAGCGCTAGATATATAAAAATGTGTACTGATCGAGTACGGATCTCGAAATGCAAAAGCTAAAAATATGCTCCTCTCTAATTCGGAGCTACTGCTGTAGGCGCTCCATTTGTTAGAAACATTACAATGAATGTTAAAGTAAGTACGGTGATACAGCTGTTTTGCATTATGAAAGCAATCAAAAAGCGAAATTATAATACTTGAACACAATAGAAAATTACACAACCACTGAACAAAACATATTTTAAACACACATTTCTTGAATTTTCATAACTTTTAAATAATACAGTCAGTTTGAATTATAAATACCACAGAAAATAACTCTCGATTTCTGTATAAGATTAATAAAAATGCAATAACATTGAAAAGAAGTACTTGTGCAATAAATTATTGCGCTTTGTGCCATTAAAAAGTTGTAAAATTTTGTGCAAATAATTTATCGATTGTACAATAATTAGTACAAAATTAAAATAATGATAGAAACGTGTTTCTTCTGTTTGGAACTTTCAATTAGAACTAAAGTTTACTAAAATGCAATGGTTTTTAATCTTGATTTAAAAAATGAATGCATTGTTTTGCATAATTTCATAACTTTAGTGAAAAAAAAATACAAATGAAATCAAATTTGTGGTATACTTTACTCAAAAAAGAATAATGTAGGAGTAATAATTTAAGGGGAAAAGTGCTTATGAAAAATGTAAAGGAAGTCAAACTTGGTACATACTGATGCTAAATACTAAAATCTTCAATTTTAATTACTACAACAGCAAATTATATGGAAATAAATGAAAATAAATACGTCGAATTTCATATTACTCCATAAAAAAATGCTAGAAATGCAATATATTGGAAGTTTTCTAATTATTGTACAAACTGAGCAGTTTACAGATATTATTGTACATTAACAAATAGAACAAAAACTTAAGGATTGTCGAATATGCATTGACATTGGACAAAATGAAGGCAAATCAACAACAAAGAAAAAATCCATTCAACATGAAAAAAATTATAACTTAATTAATGACAAGAAAGTCATTCATCATATAAGTACCAGTAAAAATCGTGTACATCTGAGACAAGTTAATACGTGAACTGTTTGCAACGAGAATATAATATTTAATAAGTCCTTATATTTACAATAAGTTATTTAAAACGATTCCTGTCCCAAAATAAGCATTGATACAATTAGGCTTAACAGCAACCATTTTAACAACAGACAATACACAGTAGCGCCAGAAAATATCTTTTCATACATCTTCATACAGCTTTGAAGGTGCTGCATATCTCCTAAGCTTTTTTCTGTATGCAGACTGCATGAAAACAAATAAAAGTAATGAAAAAAATTCTTAAATTGAGAGCAAATAAAATAACACTCAATCCTCAGTTTTCAACTGGCCCATGTTAAAAAAATATATAGCAAGATGCGTATCATAAATGCAAACTTTAAATGAAAAAAATCGCCGATGACCAGAAAGCATTTTCTGAACAATTAAAAATTTCAACCATCAACATGAATGAGAACTGTTACAGCAGCAGTTTCGATCTATAATATTTAGAATATATGTAAATTCCTAGATAAGTACTAGATTAAACTTTAGAGATGTATTTAGTTTGTTCACAAGGATTGTAAATGCTTATGAAAGAGATTTAATAAGACTGTCTTTTTTATATGAGAGATGATCTGTTATTCGTATTCTAGATTTCTAAAAGATTTATAGCTCACAAAACACTCCGAAGTTTCTATACCACTGGATTATCACTTTCATACCAAGTCCCAACAAACTCAATTCAGTAACACATCCATTTACACTAAGTACAAAGGCAACCCGATTTTCATGCAACAATTGCACACAGTTATTAATCTAACTGCAACAGTTTTGCAGAAAGAATGATTCATTGGTACATAACTAAACTATTACAAAAATGGTGTGATATTTGAATACTGTCAAAGTAATAATAAGTAATAACACAAAAATAATGTAATTAATACTAGAACAAATAATTCAACAAATCCCGCATTTACTTGAAAATTCAAAATGATTATTAAACAAATATATATACAAGATGAGCACAAAGTCTGCATAATTTAAAAAAAAAACGTTAGCACGAAATAACCCTTTGACATAACCAAGTTCTAAAAGTTTTCTTTATCGTCGAATACATGGGGAAACTAGTCATTAACATAAGCAGTGAATAAAAAGTTAATTTTTAACGAAATGGCATCGATGAAATGAATGGCTTCCTCGCTTCCCTGACATTATCCCCTCTTGAATTCTTCTTTTGTGTTTATATCATGCACAGAAGCTTTACCACATCATGTTCATGGAACATTGAAGGTTTAGAATAACAGTCTAGAGTTATAGAACAACTGTCTAGAGTTATAGAACAACTGTCAATTTATTATAAGGTAATTCGTCTTACTAAAAAACTCGATTACGGCATTTACAACATTTACAAAAATAAAAATATCTCTAACTGTAATAATGCTTAACTGCACAATAAAATTTTTGTAATCAGCGAAATGCTTTGTACCTTGTATATTCAACACATTAATAAATAAGAAAAGTATCGTATTTTTATGAAAATTCTTCGCATTTATAACGGAAACTTACCAATACAGTTAAAGGTTTCTAAGTTCACATAATAATATAAGTGAATTGCATCACTCAACACATATAGAACCGAAAATCCTATTCTCAATATCTGATTTAATGCAGAAATTCGTGGTTGTCATTAGTTACTTCGACTTTGCTAATCAATGTAAAGGTAAGAAAGAAAAAATCCTTTGTTGTGTCACAATGTGCGGCGTCCACAGGTCGCGGCTCTTGATTAAACTTGCCTTGGAAGATCGGAGGTATTTGCTTCCTATAATGAAAAGTGCGGAAAATTTCGGTACAGATTCTCCGATTTTTTCAAGTAAATCAAAGGTTTAATACAATACCTTGATAAACATATCTTGATTTATAATGTGTTGAAATCATATACTTCTGACATAATTCAGTTTTCCACTTCATCAACCTGAGTTCTATTTAAATCGCAATTAATTATACAGTACTATTGAGAATAATTTATACATTATTATTTTCACATTATTAAATGTACTACACTAAAGCATTCATGAATTTTGATAAAAATTTAATTAGTGCTTATTAACTTTCTAAAATTTAGTCTTTGAGTATTTACTTAGGGAACCTTTGATTAATAGCACCAACAGATAACTACTCTACAGATACTTTATTTAAATACGAGATATTTTAAATAAAGTAACTGAACTGAAGTATCATAACAACATCATAAAGTGCAGTCTTTATTCTTCATAGAAACTTACACCTATTCCTAATGCATGAGATTAATGCTAGAATTTCTGCAAGTGTTGTTTGTTCTATTTTGTTTTTAAAAATTATAAATTATGTCTAGGAGCCTTGGTAAGGAGCTGTATGTTTTAATTTTTCTTTTACTTATAAATATTCGAGGAGGTTCTTATATTCAAAACATCGAACTTCAAGAAACTTCTGCTCCCGATTCTGATAGCTTGTGAATAAGATTATATATATTGCACGAGTTTTTAAACTATTATCCTTATGCAATTAATTTCAGGAATTTATTTACCGAATAAAAAAAATTAAATCATAAAATTTACAAATATCACACCATAAATTGAATGCATCATATGGGGATAAAACTGACAATCATTTAAAATAACAGGAATTTTGACGATGTAAGCATACATTCTAAAATGCATTGAAAGAGAAACACACTCAGTTTTTGGCAACAAGAAATAAAACACACATTCATTTTGAACACTCTCCACGTGAGAAAATAAGTACCAACTGCATTTTGGTTCCCTAAAGCTTTAGAGATGTTTAAGCAAATAGGTTCGCAAGATATGTAGCATTCCTTTAGGAAAATATATCACAAGGTGCAGACAGGGTCAATAATGACAATCATACTAACAAGAATATAATCAATTTTCACTAAAATAAGGTATTCCATTGAGCTAGAAAACTAATTTTATGGGTGCTGATATTATGCACATAATTAGTTCTTTTTAAAATAAGTGTCTTAACCAGATGTAAATGTGTACCTAACAAAATTTGATATAATTGCAAAAGTAAAATATTTAAATTTCGATAAAACATATGTACTAAATATTAGATACATATTGAATTGAATAAAAATAGTCTTGGAGTTTTTGAAAGTAGAGGGTTGTAACAGATGAATGGAATTGTCTGTTATGCATGGATCTACTCGGCTTGATAAGAATAATAGTTTCAAAGTGATGAGATAAAGATAATCTTACAAAGTCCGACATAAAACAGAATGTTAGGGAAGCTCCCACTTCTGTTAAAGTATGTTTTTGAAGAAATCTTCCTGTTTTCTTAAATCAATTTTTATTCAAATAGTTAGAGAATTTTCTAATTTTTTAATGCTAATTATCTTTACTGCTTCATCAATAAAGGCTTATCTACTGCTTCTTCAATATTAAAAAGCTTTGTATTTTAACATCCAGTAAAACACCGTTTATACGTCTTTCAAGGGACTGATGTAAAACGACGTATAAATGAAAAGACGTATAATCGAAATTTAAAAATAACAACTTTTATTATTACAAACTTAACGCTGTTAATGCAAAATCATTTAAAAGTATTAATTATACGGTTTTTTAAGATAGTACTAATATAGTACTACATATTATGGTAATCAATAATTAAATTTTAAAATTAATCATTTATCATAAAAGTGAGAAAAATTCCTTTATTGCATATCTTGAGTACTAATTATACATATCTTACACGATTTACGTGCACACCGATAGACGTTTAATTAAAAAATATTTTTAATCGCCGTCTGACGTGCTAATTGCCTGAGAGTATCATTATGAATCGAATTAAGTTCATTGAATGTTTTTGCTTCTTTTCTTTTGACAAAAGAAATAAGTTCGAAGTTTGTCAATGGAATCCATTGCGCCTGTAAAGGAAGGTGGAATAACTTCTTCATCATCGCTTAAATTAGCATCATAAAATTTGTCTTCTATTAATTCACCAGTTGTGATTAATTTCGAAGTCATGATGACTTTATCCTAGTTCACATACTAAAAAGAAGGAAATTTTCATATTTTGGAACGAAGGAAAAACGACGTTTAACCTAAGCTTTGCGTCGTATAAACAAGTACTTTATCATTCAATTGAATACGAATGAATCGGGACTGCGATGAAACAATGTATAAATGAGAAACGTATAAATGGTACTTTACTGTATGTGCTCTGAAATGCAACATTTGAATTCAAATGGTCTCTCTCATAAACTTTCTAAAGTAAAGTAATATTAAACAAGAAAATTCTGGAAACAGGAAACATCTAGACATGGCATTTAATGGTCATGAGAAAAATTGATCAAGCATGTCTCGTTCATATTTGCTACTACTACTACATTCCAAAAGTTCCGGAATTTATTTTTTTGCGGAAGAATGAATACAAAGAGAACCTGTTTATTTGGTGTTTCCTTATTTGGTGATGACCAGGGGAATAATTTGGTTGTGGATTGATTGATTGGGTTTTTATGGCGCAAAAGGCAGGTTTGACCATTCTGAGCCAAACACATGAATTGGTTGTGGAAACACTGAAATGTGATGCTTTTACAGGTAATTGACACCAGAAGGTGCCTTATCGTGATGGAGCACCCACTACTTGCACTTCCCCGCGACAGGAAGCTTTGAATACCCGTAATCATAAGCTACGAGCATAGACTGTATATATTGAACTGGATAAAAACTGTCCCGACTAGTCGATCACATGATACTCTTCGCTTCATCTGCGGAAAATGGTAGAGTTTATTTATATTTGGAACACATTTAAGAAGTTCCAGAACTTTTTGAACTTAGTAGTGTATCAAATATTTTACATATGCCATACCTTAAGAGGGTAGCATGATATGAGCAGCACCAGGTTGTTAAAAGATTTGTAATAGTTTCAAAAAGTTTTCTATTTAAATATTTTTTAAATTATTTGTTAGATAACGCTGAAAGTTTGGAATTATCAAAAAACTACAGATAAAGTATATCATTGGTTAAATACTTATTATTTTATAAGTGTCATGATATATCATTATGAAAGGAATTTTTCTAATGGTAAGTTGAAACCTATGCATGAAAATCGGAGAAATTAAGAAGGTCAAAAGTCTTAAAATTAACGTTTTTTTCTTTCGCGCTATTAAGCATTACTTGTTTTTAAAAAATACGAAAGTACTCAAAATATTATCTAATGTAAGTTATAGCATCGATAATAACGATACACGCAAGGGCAGAAGAAATAATTGAATTTGCCATGTCGCAACTGATGCCTGAAATTTAAATGTAGTGTCAACAAAAAATGTCAACAATTTTGTCTCACTGACTCTTAAAATGCCGATATAGTTTGTATCATTCAGAAGAGCATGCATATTAAGTTATAACACTTAAAATTTTATCACTAATCATTGAAACAAGTGGAAGGTGTTAGTTTAATTCAGGACTGGTTTCTTAAAAGTTAGTGATCTGAGAAAGCTGTTTAAGAAAAGAGTAAAACATTGATACAATGTGGCAGCTTTTTTCGTGTATTATTAATTACAAATGCAATCAGAAGAAACTTCTTTTAGAATAAGAAAAAATGTAACAAAAATTAAATTATATTAATTGATTTCTTAATCAAAATTCATCTGAACTTTTTCACTTCACGTGATTAACAAAATTTCGACTTGATTAAAAAAAATTCACTACTTACACAGAGAAAACTGCAGTAAATACAAATATTTTAAATTCACATCGTTATTTTATAGATATAATAACAGAAAATTATTTTCAATGGTTTTCTAGTACGGAATACCTTTTGCACAGAGCAAAACATCATTATATGGATAATAATATATTCACATATATTTTAAAATAACTCAACTCTAAAAAATCATTTTACTTAAATATTTAAAGTAATTCAGATGAGTCGTTCACATCAAGAATGTTTAGCAGAAAAATTTGAACCAAAAATCTCAAACAGAATTGAAACTTCGGCGAAGAAGTTTCATACTGATACAAATACAATGCAAAAATCATTACATACAATGCAAAAATCGGTTCGGAATATAAATTTTCTTAAAAATCACCAAGGGGAGAAAACCCCGTACTGCACAGTTTTTTCACTGGTCACATGATAATTTTTAAGACATCACATATTTTTAATAATATTTTCGGTTTGCGTGTGACTTCCTTTCATACTTTGATTCTGAATTTTTTTTAAGACTGAAGTTTGAAATGTTATCGATCACAAATGTGGTGTCTAGACGAGATGCTTTTAACTCAAACGTTTAAAAATGAACACATATTTTATGTCATTTTTATTTCTGAAGGTATCCTATTTATTTTTTTATAGAGTTACGATTTTTATTTTGAGCTAGGTATTTCGAACTTGGTGGTCAGACTTTTTGACTATCAATATTTTTCTCTTGCGTTTCGATGTCATTTTACATTCAAATAAACATAACAAAGATAGAGCCAAATGGATTTCAAATAAGACAACTGTATTATTTAGAAAATTTTTCCAAGCTGGCTTTAAATCCAAAAACTGGAACATACATGCCCCAGACATAGCCATTATATAGAGAAGTACATATGCCCCACCACTGCTGGCGACAAATTCAGAATTTTGGAATAATTTATTCTATGAAAAAAACTCAATTTTTAAAATATAAGAAAGGTTTATTATATAAAATAAAGATTTACAATGATTAAAATAATTAGCAAAAACTTCTTTTGATTACCTATACCTACTAGACCAGCTAAATTTTATAAGTAGAACAGTACAAAATTTAGACGGCATGTCTTAATAAATTGTTAATTTTAACAAAAGTAGTATTACATATTAAATTAGAACTTGAATATATCATATATAGAATAAGAAAGTAATTATTCAGTAATTCTTGTATTTTATATTTTTTTTCAGAATAATTTGTTTCATGTGACTTGCCAATGAAAAAAAAATTTTGTTTTCGATTTAATAACTTCGATGATTTACAAGTTTGTTTCGCTTTCATATAGTCTAATATTTAACTCATTTAGGATCAGATGTAAAATTTGTAGGGATATTCCAACTAAAACCTTTGATATTTTACTAGTGATCTCAATAATTTAATGCACTAATTCAGCAGACAAAAGATTGCTGTGGGTTCCATTAAACCAGTGTTTGCCAACCTATTTCGTGCCATGCCCCACCTACGCCTTTCTAAAGTTCTTATGTCCCCTATGTAACATATAAATTATTTTCAATATTTAAAAATTGAATTGTTCACTAGAGATAATGATAAGTTTTAGGAAGAAATCACTAGGATATTGTTGAGAAACACGGTAAGTAAATTTTCAAAACATATAATGAACTGAAACTCAAGTACGAAATAATTTTAATGAAAGATTTTTCTATATTATTTTAATAATTAGTAATTATTTAAATTCAGTGAGATCCTTGAGCTTGCTGCAAAGAGAAGAAGAGTTATATCCAGCCGATTTCTTTCCCTTTTTTTTAGCAGCAAATCGTTTATGGCACTAAATCCACATTCAGCTAAATATGAAGATTGGACACAGTAACAATAGTTTTCTTGCACATTTGGTGTAATTTGGATATTTGATTTCTGCTCCTTTTATATTAAATAAAGTTTTAACTGACTCACAATTTTGCATTTCTGTGAATTCTTCAAATTGGCCCCTCAGTGGGCCCACTGCATTAATGAATATCGATGGTTCATTTAAAAGAAACCCATTCATTTCATCCATTTACCTCCAGAGAATTTACTAAAAAGAAAATCAGTAAAGGGAAGTAAAAAAATCCAATATGTTTTTTTTATTAACTTACAATGAAAGAATTTCATCAAATCTGAATCATTTTAGTGGCACTGCAAACTTAATTTGTCTTAAAAAATGAAGCATATTCTTCTTTCGGATCTCAAAATGATCAATATACAATGCTAAGAGATTGGTTCTATTCAATTGCTATCGCTTTCATTTCAATAATTTCCTTGAGCTGCAATTTCTGATATTTCACTTTGTATACTCATATTAAACTAATTAACATTAACAACTACATAGGTAAAGCAATGGATATAAAAATCTCTTTTTTTAAACCGACCTGATGATTGCAGGTTTTAAATTTCATAATGCAAATGACCAATGAAAATTGACCTATTTAAATCAAACTGAAATAATTAAATGTTTTTTAACGAATTCCTATTAGCACAAGAAGCTCTACAATATTGTTACAATATCTTCAGGATATTGTGTGGCATTCAGAATATTACACAACATCGTGGAGATATCGTACAATGCCTTGTGCTAATGCGGATAATATCATTGATGTAAACGACTCTTGCATATCAAAGGAAAAGACAAGCAAAGAATTAACATAATAATTCGGCAAGGAATATTCATATACAAAAACAATTCACATTTGTATTTTTAAGTAGATATATTGATACCTGATGACCTTAGAGGTAATCACAAGTTTTAAGGCGGTCCAGCATTCTGTCATAATTCCCAAAACATGGCAACATTTTCACAACTTTTATTTAAAATTTTAAAATAATTTTTAGTGTATTACTGAAAAAAATTGGCTTTCTAGCTTAATTGTAAGGTTACTGGAAATTATTTGTCATTTTAAATTTTACAAGTTACAAAAAAAACCCTTCATTTAATACAATATTTTGCTAAAATGCCTTCAAACTTTTAAACACGTATTAAGAATAGAAAGTGCAAAAAGATTAAATTTCAATTATTCCAGTAGTTATGCATATGATAAAATAATTTGCAATAAACTTGAAGCACTTTCTTTATTGGTAACTTATTTTCTATTTCTTTATTCTTTGTTTTCAGAGTTGGATGAAACATTTTGAAATATTTATGCAATTCCATTTCTCTAAATTGCAAAATATTTATAATTATTTCACTAATCTCATAATTATTCATCATTTAAAATATATCTGAATTTTTAAAATAAACACTACAACTTTATTAACAGAAAATAAACAAATGGCTGAGCTAAAAATAAAAGAAAACATGCACCTGAAAACTGAATGGAAAAACTAGCAACAGAAGTATACTGAACATTTGATAAGTACACCATAAACAAGGATGAAATGCATAAATGCAATACATTTTAGAATATTTGTTTCCACTGTACATATTATTCTAAAACGTAAATTCTGATATGTTTCTATACACAAAAAGTGAAAGAACTTGAAATACATATTTCATTTGTTTATGAAACAAGATGTTGATCGTAGCAAATCAAACAAGCATTTTACATGTTCTGTTTAACTTCTGAATGATGAATAATTACTTAATTTTTAATTTAGTAGCATCTCTATATATAATTATTATCATAGTTATTGTGTTATATTAAAAAGTAATTTCATATTGATTATACAATTTGAAATACATAAGAATCCTCAATTAGAATTACATATGATATACCTTTAGAAATTCGCAACAATTCAGCTCATTTTCCTAAACAGTAACAACGTTCTATAATTTAAATCGCATCACATCCATTCCTTTCAAATTCTCAGACGATTTTCCTGTCGTGATAAACCACAACCGCAGAACTATATATTACTTATAAGATCTGCATAATTTTTCATACCACAAGAAAAACAACGATGTTCTCCAAAAAGCTTCGATAAAAAACAGTAGCATTAAAGAACACTTCCAAGATTTGTCTTAAACTACTCTAATTGATTTAAACCATTGCGATGGGATAGAATTTTTTTAGTATGTTAGAATTCGAATAATTTGTATACAGTTGCATAGAAGAGTTAATTGTACATTTGGTAGTAACTTTAAGAATATAAAGGTGTCAGTTATTGAAAACATCCAGCTAAGTTTCAACATTGAGATAAAGCTGATTATCATGACAGTTTCATAAATCACACGATTTCAAAAGACTCTTCAAATACTTTAACCAAATTTGCTTCATTTCAACAAAACATTTAGCTAAGTTTCAACATTTAGATAATCCCAATTATCATAAAAGCTTCAGAAGACAAAAATTTTCGAATGCATATTGATGTAAAGAGTTCCAATCATTTTCTTACTAGCAAACGATTTTTCCCAATGCAGTAATACATAAGTTAATTAAAATATTCATTAGTCTGTTTTAGATAAGCTATTTCAAAAGTCGTCTGCGTTTTTGTAAATAAGCCATTCCTCCCTTCCGTTCTAATGGGTAATTACTGAAGACCTAAGAGAGTTGTGATGATACTTTCGGGTGAAACTGCATTCCTCTAGTCCATCGAATCCTTCGGAGAACATTCTCGGCACAGGGGTATACTGGATTTTATCACTCTCTTTGTACAGAAAGCTAGTGGGAGCATGTTGGTTATCTGCGAGGCTCTTTAATGGGAAGATGTAATTGAAGAGGATCTCTTAGCCGGCGTAAATCTTCTTCCACCTGCGCTATGCTGTCCTTAAGGTTATTGTAACGTTGTACGTCCAGACCCGACTTGTGGGCGAATTTGTGAAATCCGAACAGAGTTTGGCGGTCATTTACGTCAGGAAGTACATACTCCTATGAAGAGATGAAAAGCAATTAGTAACAGAATGCTGATTACTGATTCGTTTGATGATTTTCACACATACTGATTTTTTATATGACAGTTATTAATGGTTGATATTTTGAGAAGTAACAGTCTGATTTGGCCATATTGTGTCATTTAATAACGGTAAGTTTGATAAATTCGTTCCACAAAACCATATTTTCAGTAAGCAATTCTTGACATAACCCTATAATGGAGATGTTGCCATTTGAAAACAAAATTCCATTATTTTATATTTGTACAATTATATTTAAAATTGTTTAAATACAATTGCATTGTTTGTACAATAACTGCATTTAAAACCTATTGGAGCATTTATTAGGGTGTTTTTAATATTATCATCTCATAAAGTAGGACAAGATAATTGCTATGATATGGGTTGAAGCAATGGAATTTAATTTAAAGAATTCAATGATAGCCAGTCAATTTTTTTTTCCAAATTCAGTACACATTCTAACTTTGAAATGAACACTTCTGAAAGCACTCTTTTTTTAAATCACTTTTTTCAGTGCATCATTAATTTTCATAAATATTTTAAAGAAAATATCTATATAGGGTCATTATATTTTTTAAAATATATATTTTATAAAATATATAATATAGGGTCTTTTAGCACAAGAAATTTTACGATATCTCCAAGATGTTACTACGAAATTCTGAATGCCACACAACATTATAAAGATATCGTATGAATATTGTAGAGTATTTTGTGCTAATAGGGCGATTAACTTCAAAAGATTAAATCTATAAATATCTAAATAAATCGGTTTTTATTCAGTAATATGCTTATCTTTACTTTTCCTGAATGATTACAGGAAAACAATAAAAAAAGGGGATATTTATGCAAATGAATTTCCTTCATTAAAAGAAAAAAATTCTTTGTATTCTGAATGAATCAGAAATGGAAGGCTGGAGATATAGAGAATTTTCAGCTACACGACAGGAAATTTTGTTAAAAATTTACACGATAATTGAAAAAAATCATGAAATTTCAACACAAACAAAGTTTGTTTCAAATACAGCTTAATATGAAATAAGTAAACTCGTCCAATATATCACAATGGACAAGTTTTCTGTTTTGTTTATTAGATGTAATAATGCTGAACTGCCGTGCCCGGAACCGATTTCCAGTGTAATATGCTTCGTCGAAGGGAAACCAGACGTGGATCCTCTGCACGGAAATTCTGTATACCCAAAATAAACAAAACAAAAACTCATCCATACAAATTTATTTTTATTGCCGACATCATTATTATATATGTCACCTTTTTATTTTCCATATTCTCTATTAACAAGAATTCTTTACTGTGAGACTGAAAACAGGAAAAGCAAGGATAGCTGGTTAAATGTGATAATCAATGAAAAGAATGGTACAGAATAAGAATTTAACAGCCTACGTCCATCAGAAATTATTTTAAATACAGATTAGTTTTATTATTCACCTTTTCATTGCCAATATAAGTACATTTCTAAAGTCAAATCATATTGTAAGACTATATTTCCATCTTTTTACCTTTTCATAATATTTATGTATTTAGCTCAGTATCTGATTCTTAAAATTCCAAATTTTAATTCAATATGTGCTGATATTTACATAAAATAAATACACCTTATAAATAATTAGTTATCCCTTCACTGTATACTGTATCAAATTTGATACATAATTTATTTTTCATGTTAATAATGAATATGAATTTATTTTGTTCACTCGTACACGCTGTATCAGATTAGAAACATCATAAGAGACCGGATAATAATCTTTCGTTCCATTTTCCATGGACAGCACAGGTCCTATTGATAATTCTGTAGTAGTCAGTTATTTTTTTGATACACCTATTGACATAATTGCGCAGTTTTTCGCATTTAAAAGGAGTCTTGCATCTTCGATGGTTTTATTAATTGCTTCTACAGGTATTTACCATTTGATATTACTTTTTAAATACTTTTTTATTGTTTTATAAAAAAGATATAAAAAAGAAATAGTGATTTGATATGTTCACTAAATTCCATTTTGATTTTTTTGTTTATTTTTCTGTTGTTATATGTGAATTTCCCAAGCCAAAAACATTTTTTATTTTGAAATTTAAAAAATAGTGCATTGAAGGGTGAATTCATGTTCTTCCTTGCAAAAAAGTAGAGATTCTATCTTATGCAAACTATGAAATATAATTAAAATAAGAACAATAAATATAACATATTTTGTTAACAGAATCTGGATATATATATTTTTTATTGATCAGAGAAAATCTTCTATTTCGAATGAATCTCTCGTTTTTCTCAGTTTAAAATTTTAGTTATTTAAAAATACTAAAACATGGATATTTTAGAATCCAGCTGAAAAATTTGAATTGAAATCTAGACTATAATATGGTAGCTTGTTACTAGAAAGTTTTTTTACACTGTTTACAAACTGTAATTTTTTACCGTTTGAAGATCATTTTTTTTGCATTATTAATTGTCGCATTCGTTTTTGTCTATTCATAAGTATATATTATGCTTATTCTTATTATATTATTTCAAAATTCCCTTCTATTTCATATTTCTGATTTTTTAAAATCCTACATAATTAAGTTAAACAAGTACGTAAAAGTAATAACACGTTTGAATTATCAGGGTTATTAGGCATAACATGCGGGGTATTTTCCCGATTCTTATTCCGATACCTATTCAAGCATAAAATGGCAGATTTAAGTAAACAACGCGCGACTCTGAAATTTTGCTTTCTGTTCGGAAAAAAACACAGCAGAAACTGTTGTGATGTTGAAAACAGCTTCAAAGATAGCACTTTGGAAAAAAACTGAAGTGTACGAGTGGTTTTCTCGTTTCAAAAACGGCGACATGTCGATTGATAACAAACCTCATTCTGGATGTCCTTCATCTGCCCGAACAGACGAAAATGTCGAGAAAATTCACGAGCTTGTATTTGAAGACCGATGACGAATCATTGAGCATATGGTAGAGTGAACTGGATTGTCAGAAGATTTGGGAATGAGAAAGGTCGCTGCCAAATTTGTCCCTAGGGTTCTGAATGACCAGCAAAAAAGAGCGTCGAGTGGAAACATGCCAGTGCTTTGAACGAACAGCTCCAAACTGACCCGGAATTTTTCCTCCAAGATCATTACTGGTAATGAGTCATGGTGCTATGGTTACTCAAGTGTACAAGAAGCCGAAGCCAAGCAACAATCAAAGCAATGGAAGACGTCATTGTTTCCTCGCCCCCCAAAAAATCTCGTCAAGTGAAGTCAAACATCAAGATAATGCTCATTTGTTTTTTTGATGTGAGAAGAATAGTGCATTTAGACTTCGTTCCACCTAGTCAGACCGTTAATCAAGTTTTCTATTTGGAGGTTCTGAGAAGATTACGCAACAGTGTGCGTCAAAAAAGGCGTGATTTTTTGGAAGACCAGGGACTGATTTTTCCTCCATGATAACGTACCTGCTCACGTAGCCATCTAAGTGCGCCAATTCTTGGTCAAAAACGGCATAACTCCCTTGCCCCACGCATCTTACCTAGCTCGTGCGATTTCTTCTTGTTTCCACGCATGAAGAGAGGCATGGAGGGAAACCGATTTGATGGCGTAGAAGCGGCCAAGAAAAAAACGAGGAAGGATCCGACAACTATCACTGTAGATGAGTACAAAAAATGTTTCCAAATATGGAATTATCGATTGGATAAATGTATTCAGTATAATGGAGAGTACTTTCAAGTTGATAAGGTTGTTTTGTTAAAAAAAAAATGAAACACATAGCTTTAAAAAAAATTCCAATTATTTTTGGGGTACCCCCCTCATAGCATGGGAGTAATTGAGTAGTTAGAAAATATCCCAGTAAGGAATGAGTCTCATTATATAATCAAGAAATGTGTACAGATTAAGCACAAATTTTATTTGTCGATGTGGAAATAATTACAGAAATGTCAACATTCATACAAATTTCAAAACTGAAGGGAAAAATGGCCAATTACCTGTCGTGCAAGTACAAAGTAGGCATACATGGCTATCGTGGTCCCGTATGTTATGAAGTAGGTAACGGGTTCCATAATGTCCCACGAATACTCCCACCAGGTTAAGCGGGCCAGAACGCCGAACTGCGCACCCATCAGTGCCAGGCCCAGCCACGACAAGGCAGTGGATTTCCGCTGGGCCTTATTTAGCAACTCTTCTTTTTTCTGAGGAAAAGAAACGTGTACAAACAATATAGAAAAGGACTGCTGTATACAATATTTAAGCAAATAAATGGTCGTCTACTCTTTTTACAAATAATTTTATATAGAAATATCTAAATTCGCATCAGAATCTGGACAATAATACCCCAACACTGAAACATTTGCTTACTATAATCATTATAGTAAGCCATCCTTAGTATAACATATTCTTGCTTTCTTCACAGATAGAAGGTAAAGAATAAGAGCATCTTACAGTTTTGCAATTGAGCAAATATTCCATAAGATTTGAATTAGATTTTTTATTGACGCTGGGTATTCTTGCGACATATTAAGCCAAATTAAACGTAATGAGTAGAAACCAGTTTTTTAAAAAAATCATTCGAATGAAATTTTAAAACGTCCGTTAAAGTTTCATATTATTGCATAAGAATAAAATAAATTATCAAGGCGGAGAAAAAGTAATGTTAATTAAATTTATTATTTTTATATTCAAGAATTTCACAGAACAAGCTAAGCAGGAATGTAAGGCAAATTAATATTATGAACGATTCTCTAAAAAAATATACACTGAAAAATAAAATATCACAAAATATACACTGAAAAATAAAATATCACAAAATATACACTGAAAAATAAAATATCACAAAATATACACTGAAAAATAAAATATCACAAAATATACACTGAAAAATAAAACATCACAATATATTTATGACATTATAAATTTCCAAGTGTAGATTTTGTTTTATTGCAACAGAATATCTTGATAATAAGTTTTTAACTTATTGTAATTACATTACAATGATCAGTAAACCAAATTCTTCTGATTATTCACAGTAGTAAACGTATCTTGCGAGTCTAAGAAAATAATTTCACAACAAATACTGAATTTCTCTAAAAGTATGCGACTATTTACATTTTTCACTCACAGTAATCTTGACAAGGTTTATTTCTTTTTTTACTTCCAAAACTTCTTCAAGGGTACTGACACATATGTGTCCGTATAGTTTTTATTTAAATTAAAATTATTCTAAGTGAAAAAAATTCAGTTGAATAAATATTCCGAAGAGCAAATTCAATTTTTTCCGCATCACTGAATTGTTGCCGACATAAAATAAAAATAATATAATGAAGCAAAAATTGCATCGAATTAACATTTTAAAAAATTTGTCCCTGAAGGGGTTAATTAATAATTCATATCTATAGAAAAATCAAGAAAATTGTAAAGCGATTTCTATTGTTACTAAGAATACGAGAAAATAGGTAAGAGTTAATAATTCTAGTTAGCTTATTTATTGAAATTACTGAAATAGTTTAAGGGTTTTAAATCAGGTAATAATCAAGACTAAAAACACCAATAGAACATTTTAAGATCAATAATTTACCATACCATGATACTGAGAAGAAATATTTACGGATCGGAAAACGGTGGAACTTCTACGTAAGGATTTTTCCGAACATCAAGTTTACGACAAAGAGGAGACAAATGGAGTGTTTTGAGTAATTATCATATAAAAATAAGAATTATAATTTTTTGAAATGCCCCTTTCTGCTAATAAATTAAACATAATATCAAACAAAGGATGTGTACAAAATTGAATATTTGACAATGATAGAGTTATTATAGCGATAAAACTAAGAATGAAATCGTCAGATATACGATAGGAAAAGCATTACGAATAATCTCAGCCTTATCAGTATAATAATAATAAAATATTTGGGTGCTTACAATTTCAGTAAACGAAATAAGTTTACTGAAGAACTAATTTATGAAGTGATAAGAACGAAGTGCTTGATTCAACAATTAATGGATTGTTTCTAAAGCAATTCCCATTTAATTTAATAAATCATCGTTTAACAAGCAACAACACTGAACTCAATTTTTTGAAATTTCAAAGAGAAAGAAAATACTCAATTTTTTTCAACCAATAGCAGAGAATTGTTTTAGCATCTGCTATGAGCATAAGGCCGCAAGTTCCAACCAGATGTGAAAAAAATTTCAGAAACATTGGGTATTGGTTGTGACAAATTGAGTATTTCTTTCCTGTTTGAAATTTCAAAAAATTGAGATAGGTGGTGTAGCTTGTTAAGCGTCGAAATTCAACATCCAAGATCTTGGAACACAATTATTAAAGAGTACTGGCAGAGAAACAATTCACACACAATTCCATGAAGAAATGAGAAACAATAAACCTTTTCTAGTGGAGCTAGCTCTTCCTTGAGATGTTCCAGTTGACCCAGCAGCCTGTTCTGCTGGTCCAGCTGATGCTGGTCGACGTGCAAAGCTTCGTAGAGCTGGGCCACACGAGCTCGCACGCTAGAGAGGCACTCAACCTGATCAGAGGGAATCTCCTCTAGAAATTGTTTCGGGAAAAAATAATCAAATAACGGAAAACATATAATTTTCAGAAAAAAATAAATATTTGAAAAAGGAAATTTAGTTTTTTACAAACTCATATGAATAATTTTCGGCATACTTAGGGTTACCATAACATTTTTAGTTATGGAAAATCTATATGGACACTCCGGGGGTCAAAGTATACTATAAAATTCTAAAAGCTGTCTACCAAAGACCCTCTTTCAGAATACTTGCACAGAGGTTGTGAAAATGAAAATAAATTTAAGACGTCAGAATCTAAAGAAAATACAATTTTTTATTAATGTTTGGCGAAACAAAATTATATTAATGAAAAACAAAGAACTGCCAAAACTTTAAATTTACAGTTTGAACCGGAGCCTGGATCAGGAGACTCATCCACTTTCTTATAAAAAATGGATGTAAACAATTAATTTTCTTTCATCGCCGGAATGACGTTTCCGAACAAGAGCTTGAAATCCGGGCGTATGGTAACCCTAGGCAAACTATAAGTTTTAAAAAATGGAATGTAAATTTTCAGAACTCTGCTCGTCTAATAAGAGGAACTGCTAAATTAAAAACCATCCGCTTATCTAGAAGATAGGTTCAAGATTATATTGACCTCCACTTTGAAAGCAACATGAGGCTATTTTGGGACTGAGACCTCATGTTTGAGCCGTGAGGTCAGAAGACGAGGTGACATGAGCATCAGAGAATTATTTCCTTTATTCGATACTAAATCTTGTAATCCAGTCTTTTTAGATTCGCTAAAATGTGTGAAAGGATGTATTTAGTACCTAAACTTTAAACGACATTGTCTATTTCACATCCGATCGATACGTATGTCTAATACTTGGCAAATAAGACTGAAAATATGTAATATAAAAAAATGCCCCAAAAAATTTTTTTTAATAATTTCAATATATATTTTACGAAATAGGTAAAAAAACAACTTTAAAGTAAAAAAAAATTAAGACGATAAATATCCAGCATGTGATGCCAGACTACATAGATTAAGTTCACAACATTATCAACATTGCAATAACTTTTGCCTTCAGATAAAAGAATTATATTTTCTTTTTTTAAAATGCAATAAAGAAATTTTTATTTAGTTCTTTTTTACAAATTCTATTTACCATTAATTCACACAAATTTATTGTGAATTAATGTGGCAAAAGACTTTAGTATATTCAAACAGTTTGTGTTCAAAATAATAATTCATTTGGAAATAACACTGCTTTCCACACCTAAAATATACTTTAGTTCAAAAACTTATTCACTTCAAGATTTCCAACTTTTTAAATGTAATTTTAAAGGAAACTTTCATTTTCACGTCCGGAACACATTTATACACTTGATCGTACGTGATTAGACTCCTTGAAACTAAACTAATCCTGGAAAAATTATTTTGGAGAAATTGAATTATTTCACTGATGCTATTAAATTAATATGAAGAAAATCAATCGTGAATAAGTTAAACAAGATGCTCGTTAAACAATTCCTTCTTAATATAGTAATTTGATCAAGTAGACAAGACAGCTTTAATCTTTTCCGGTACAAGTGGATCAGATTTCACCAGCGATGAGATGAGAACTCTTAAAATCGACAAACTCATCATAACTTATAAAGAGAGTAAGTAAATTAACATCCAGCATAAAGTTTTAGAATCGAAGAAGACTAAAATTTCTTTTTTGTGATAAAAAAACTCTGATCTACAATATTCCATAAATTAGATGATAAAAGAGACGAAAGATTCTGAAACTTTCTTTTTAAATACGGTAGAAATTAATAAATAATTACTAAATTAAAATTATGTAGTAGCATAGCTTTAAAAAATGACTGCATTTTTTTTTTTTAAATTTCAAGAGGAAAGCAAAAGTATGCAAAATATTTTGCTAAATGAAAATAGAATAACCTACAAATTTTCTTAAGAACAATACTATTAACTAAATCGTATAAAGTAAAACAGCTTCTAAATGGGTTTAATAACAAGTTAAATTAGATTTTTTTGTTTCAAACATGATAATTTAACTCTCTGACTGCTCTATTTTCTGCTGCATCCTGCGCGATTTTCTTAACTTGTGTGTTTACTTAAGAACTATTATGAATCATATTATACTAATATAGCTTTGCATATAAATAACAGTTCGCGTGGTTCAACGGTGTTTAGACATGTTTTCCAACGTTACCCAACTAAATAGTGATTTTTTAAAACTCGGCAGTCTGAGGGTTAATCAAACTACAGATAGAAGAAAGAAAAGTGAGTAAAAGAGGAAACAAAAAAAGTTGAACATTAGCTGTGAGCATAAAGGGATTTTTTATAGATGCAACATTATTTGATACACCGGATTAGATCCAACACAAGCAAAAGTTTAAAATAAATTGTAAAATTTCAATAACTTTATTTTTCGTAGCAGTTCTTTCCAAGCCAAACTCAGTGATAATTGTCTGCGATTTTACTCAATCAAAGAAATCAAAACTTTGATTTCACATAAACATTTAAACTTTTATAGCTTTCTTCTGGGATGGATACGAATAATTTAAATGCGGTTTTACAAATCAATGATTCTGACCTACCGCAATCTGAGATTTTTTGCTTTGAAAATTTCACTTTGAGATAAATTACGTTTCCTTTTTTTCATTTCATCGTCTGATTCCTGAATATCTAGATAACTACAGTTCTTTCTTTAGGAGTAAAATAACCACCAAATACCACATTGCACAACTTTGAAGTGCATAAAACTCGCATTCAAGTATAGTAAGGAAGACAAGCCCAGCGTTGGTGTCTTGACCAGGTAGACGAAGTCGTTGATGATGAGATGAAATCTTCGTTCATGAAGGCTATATAAAATTAGTTGAAGCTATTCTTAACATCCCGTCTAAGCCAAAAGAAAACAATTAGCTGCACGAAATATTTGATTTAGAGATAATTTGTGTTCATGTACGATAGTATAGTCATTAAGTAAGCCGCAAAAGATAAAAAAAATATTTTACCATGATAATCCTTTGGAAACAATTTCGGCTTTTCAAACATAATCTCCACCAAAGTTGATGCATATCCCATCGTTTTCGCCAGTGCTACATCCACCTTTTGTGGTTATCCCAAGCGTTTTCATCGGTCCACTAAAACAACATCTTGGAGACAAACACTTTGCATATGACGACGTTCAACTTTGAAAGTCCTACTGTGGATGAGACAGCAACCCAAAAGATTTTTTATGCGAGATGGAACAGGTTAAAACGATGGGATAAGTGCATCAGCATTGGTGGAGATTATCAGCAAGAAATGTTCAAATGATATCATGTCATCAGCCCACTAACCCTCTTTGTGACTTACTTAATAACTTACCCTCGTATTGTCTTTAATAGAACAACAACCAAAATAGTGTAGGCTGTGATCTATTCACATCGCATTAGGCTTCTAGCATGATTGTAATTTCATTTGTCACTATTTTCTGCAAGATTAACGGATGCTTCATTTTTTTGAGTGAATTCCAAAACCAAGGGTCCTAATTAGAAATTTTCCATCTTTTATTATCTTTCATTGTATTGTATTGGAACCTGACACACAGAGCAAGGCATTTTATCTCAAGTTTCCAGGTCTTTATTTCAACACGCTGTCTAATGCAAACATGCACGTCAAAATATTACGTGACACTTTACAAATGAAAAATAGAATATACAAGTGGTGTCATTAAAAATAAGAAATGAAATAACAACTAATTGAACAGTCTCATATTTGTTGTTTGTAGTTATGCGGAGGAATTAAAATATCTACACTGATTGCTCAAAACCTTGCTATTTTCTTACGTAGCGACAATGACACTGTAAGAGTACAAAGGGGTAGTATGGAAATCGTTCGTGAAGCGCATGCGCAGAATCCATCTCTTTTCTTTCTTTTCTAAGAACTTCCCTATTCCTTCCAAATAATGACATGTCCCCTTAAAATGAAAGACGACTTCTAGGATTCCATTTTGGTCACCATTCCGGAACCAGCCCTCCATTTCAACATGTCGTTTTATGTAGTAAATCATTATCTATAAAAAAAATCAAAATAGTATTTATCGCAACAAATAAACCCGATATATATGCACAAATCTCATTGCTATCTTTATCTCTCCTAATTGCAATTCTGGAACCCGATTTCATCGGAGATAAACCTTGTAATTTTTTGGAACCTTGATGGGCTGAATACGACACAGAAGACTCTCCTTTCTTTGTTGAGGGAGTTGAACTTCTACAAAACAAGCCTCAGTTCAGTATTCACAGTGATTTTTGAGTGGAATCAAAACTTCCAAACAAGAAGCCGAGAATCTTCCACAGCTTAGTTTAAAATAATAAATCATTCACCAATGTGTTATATCAAAAATGTGACATGTCAAATTTGCCAAACATTTTATCGACATCAAAATAACATAAGTTAATACACCTGCTCTCAAATTGTTGCATGCTGTCACAAAATTCCGTATGTCGCTATTAGTTCAGTTATTGCATAAAAAAAAAAATCGTCTGTTTTACTGTGTGTAGTTTCGACCTTGACATCTTGATATAGCGCTTGACAGAAGAGAAGGTAGGGCATTACCTGTACTTTGAACGCTGACCCTGTCCTCCTTGTGTCTTCTTTCTGGAGGTCTGTAGAGTCGCTGACGAACGTGACGAGCCCTCAGCGTGAATCAGCATCTCTCACGACGAGAGGCAGAGAGGCACCGTGATCTGGTAGACCGCGTTGGTAGTACCCCAGTCACCTCTGGCACAGGAAAAGGGATCATATTATTTGGAAAGGTAACTTAAATTACTATTCACGTTTGAGAAAATGGACAAATAAGAAAGAAATATTAAAGATTGTTGCAGCTTTGCAACCGCATGACTTATAAGTAAAACAGAGTAAATGAAATAAACCTGATATAAAATATTTTCATTCAGAAAACGAAATCCCGTATTTTTTAAAGTAATAACTTTGAAGTGCTGCAAGTTTATAGGTTATTATATGGACAATTGTAATATAAATTCTGTTTAATGAATGCCATTATAATTTTTACATCAACGTGCATGCATAACTTTAGTTTATAATTTTTTTTAAAAATATTATGAACAAAATTCATGTACATTGCAGGCAAGTCACTTAAATGGTTAAAAGTGGATTTCTGTACCCGATTTTGTCTGATATTTTAACAGTTGCACGGTAGAATAATTAGTTCTAAGAAACCTCACACCTGCTGAACATTGTCGTTACTAACTATTGAAGGGCATCTCTGATAAATACTATCGACCTTAGAAAACAAATCAAATGCAAAAATATGAAACTTCCAAGCTCAATTGACATCGGCTGTTTGTTCATCTTTAGATGAATAAGTAGCTATGAAACCGGTAAGGAACGAAAGTTATCATTTCTTTTCCTTTTCCCTCGTTATATCATTTATCAAATGAGAGGATTCCCAACATTATTTGTCCCAACCATTGATTCTTCAAGAATATATCACTATATATGTATCATAATTTTCCTTGAGATTTGCGTTGCGGAATTTTAGCTACATTTATTCATCTTTGTTTTTATCACAGTTGAAGGACCTTAAATGAGTTAAAATGCAAAATTTCCAAATTAGTTTCAACACACGAAAAAAAATAAACTTGGATGCATTGATTTGGTAATAAAATAAAGCACTTTTTAAAAGTTTCTATTTGCACCAAATAAGGTTCTCAAAGAATCAGCAGGAACACCGCAAAACTGATACCGTTGTCCATTTTACACCAAATCAGTGCATCGTTATTTTAACTGCAATTTTCAAACTAAACAATTATTTTTTTAGTCATATGCATAAATTATAACATTTCTATTTCCATATGAAAAGAAATAAAACTAGTTGGATGTTTAACAGAGTTGAAATACATATATATAAAATAAGTTTCAGTTGGTTTCTTGTATATTATATTAGTAAAATTGCAAAACAACGTAAGACAATAAAAAGTATTTCTAAAGTGCCTGTAAGATTCCAATAAAAGCATTTTTCAGTAAGCAATTTTACAGTATTTTGTACTTTATTTCAATTTTGTAAGTTACTCTGATTCCAAGTTTAGATGATGCCTTGAAATATTCAAAATAGCCAGAAAAAAATTCACATAAAGTAAATTTGATCACATACAATGAAAAAATTTCATTTTTCTGAAAGCTTTATGTGGAAACAATTCTGTTTGAGTGAATTTCAAACATTACAGATTTAAAAGTTTCTCTTTCTTAGTAACTATTTAAGCTTCACCTACTCACAATTGTTGTAAAGCTCTCGATATTGTTTTCAAAACCTTAAAATTAAAATTGTTTTTCAAAAACCTTTTTGTGGTAAAAATACTTTTAAAAGTTCTTTGAAAGTTCCCTTATTTCGTCCACAAGTGTATGTTATTATTTTTTACGATTTTTGCAAAGCATTCAAGCTTATGTTGTCTGAACACTGAAGTTTCTTTCACAGCAAGGTAGGTGTGTTTGTAACATAATAAGTTTTACAGATGTATCTTTTAGCATTTTTACTTTCCGATACTCCGATACACGTAGTATAGATAAAAGATTTTATTATCGCCAAACCAACCGGCTTCAGTATTTCGATCAATTTCAACATTTCAGATCCGAGTAAAAAAAAAAAAAAAAACATTTTTGCGAGTGTATCAGTTCGTGTCCATGTGAACGCTATAATTCAACTACCCAACGAACAAGAACGTGTGCATGTGGGCACAATGTCCTTACAATAAAATTGTAAATATATTCCAAATTTTGACTTAAATTCTTAATCTTATAACAACGAAACGGCTTTTCTCATCTTTAAATGACAAGCATCTGATTGTCCGAAACCGCTCGAGTCAACATTGTAGGGTAGAATATTGTAAAATAGTTTTTTTTTATCAAATAACTTTCTCTGAAGTTATTACCGGAAAATATCGAAATTAAGAAATAAAATTTAGAAAAAAACAGATAAACTTTAGATTCTTTTTACGAATTTTTATTGATGCCAATTAAAGACATTTGGTTGCATAATACACAAACAAAATAATTTTTAACTACACGTTATAAATAACATTCTCATTAGGAAAGATAAGGCAGTTGAGGAGAGAAAACTCGCGATTTTTTTTTAAGAAGAAAGCTGTTAAAAAAATGCTACTGGCATACATCTAGTCATAAAGCTCAGAAAATTTCCGCATTCCATATTTCAGGTTCTCGTTGCATATTAAAACATGAAAGGCCATGTACAGTCGAATCATACTGACAGATCATCAATATTCCGAAGCAGTGCTTCAGGCAGTCCAATGCTCAGTTCTAATTATTAAATTGGAACTTACTTCAACGTCATTTAATGGCGGCTACTAAGTTGAGAGATTTTGACGATAACAACAATTTAACAGTTGACAACGTAGAACGTTCAAATTCGCTACTTTCAAGTTCTGCCAAAAATAATAATTTCATTATGATGTACTACAATTTCGTCTTTATTTGCAACGATAAGTTAATTGGATTCATAACTGTACTGAAAGAAAAATTATTTATTCCGCCATCTAATTCTACCATAGTTTGCTTCTCTGGGTTGGTTTCAGAATTATTTAA
>BGPR01000080.1:1220848-1381527 GCA_013235015.1 Araneus ventricosus
TTACTTCCAGGCAGAATGCTAATAAATATGTTCTTATAAAATAATTCGAGGTGTATTCATTTTCAAAATATTCCCAAGTGGTTAAAACCTTTAGATTTATAATTGCTTGACTATTTTTAAAGGAAATCTTATATAGTAATCCGATCAACTCAATTTAAATAACTGAAATGGTTGTTGTCCGACCCATATTTAGTCACGTTCGAGTCAAGGAGACACGATAAATGGGAAGTGTGGCATATTCTGTTGGTCAGAGCGTAATTGTTGGAACGCCTAGGTAGCACTAAAGGCAAAAATCTGAGTTAGCTCCAATATATTAGGAAAGGTTGTCTTTACGGAAGAATTTCGGAGGAAACTGACCCACATTTGTGTTTCTCTCGGAGAAAACAAGTAAATGAAATATAAAAGCATTGAATTCACACAGTATTTCAATGCTGTACTAATAAAGAAATACTCTAAAGTGTTTAAACGATAAAATCTAACTTTTTAATATGAATTATTTCTGCTTCACATATCCACTTTAATTTACATTAATGAAATAAAATTTGATGGAAGTTATATTATACTTTTTCCCGACAAACTGAAAAAGAATGTATATCTCATTTATATGCTAATGATGAAATTGAAGCGTGTAGAAATATTATTGACGAAAATTTTCGAGACTGCATTATATATTACCGCATTTTAGGTAATATATATAACCTTTAAAATACAGTTTCTATGCACAAGGATAGCAGATTTTGCGAGAAGAAATGTATCAATATATTACAATTCCAAGGACTCGGCATAAAAAAAACCCTAACTAAATTGTAGTTTCTGTCGAATTTTTAAATTTTCATTGGTTTCTCTCAGGACTTAACATGAGGTTTCTGTACTCATCGACCCAGCAAAAAATGAACTAGAATATTAAGTTAAATCCAAGTCACAAATTTTGTGCTTGCTTCTTTGTTTTTGTTTTATAAATGACACTACTGCACGAGTTGGTGATTATGTGGCAAATATGATGGAAATGTGGTATACTGTTTTTTGGTACATAGAATTTACCTTCGGTAACGATAAATTCCGACATTGTTCTAGGTTATGATTGAGTTTCTGAATACTATTGAATTTTCCTAAACTTGTGAAATGCAAATGGGGACAAACACATGTGGAAGCAAATGTTCTTAAGGTATGTGCCTACCTTCGGAGCACTTTTTTTGAAAAAAAAGGAAATTTTTATTCAACACTTATGTTTTCAGTTATAATGGTGTATAAAACTGTTAATTCAAATGCCATTTTAATGAACAAATTTTTTATTTTCCAAATTTTGACCATTTTTGGTCAAAATTTAGTAAAAATTGACGTTTACGCCAAACTTCCTATAACAAATTCTAATGCATGTATTTCCCTTTTTCTTTCAATAATATATTTGGTATACATTTACCTGTGTTATGAAGCAGAATATTTAGTGTACCTCTTAAAGTTACCGAGATATACCAAAGTTTGTGTACGCAACAGCTTTTTACAAAAAAAACTATCACTTTTTCAAATAAAAACAGCTCTAAAATAAATGATTATGCACTTTAAGTTATACTTGAGGTTCATAACATACCTAGAGATGTATAGAACACTGTGATTAAATTTCATTTGAATATATTAAAAACTTTTTAAGAAATGAGATTTATCGCAATGTCAAAAAATGAAAATAACAGTTTTCCAGAAAACGCAAATAAAGTTTTTAAAGTCGCACAAAAAATTATATACATATTTTAACAACTTAAAATTCACAGTATTTGTAAGTTAAGCCTTCTTTGACTTAAATTTAAATCAAAATTAATTAAAAATTAACTTTAAATTTTTTTCTTGATAATTTTGTTTTTGGTTCGACTTGTCGCTTCGATTTCTTAATTCTCTCAATATCAATTTCTATGTAGTTCTTTTTAATAATTTCTGGTTCAAGTTTGACATTAAGATGGTTAAATACAGTCATCAGCCTTATATTGCCTGAATTGAACAATTAAACTGCTATTTTACTACCTAATAACAGTGTTTGGAGTGAGCGAAATTTTCTTTACGTAAAATATCCCGTAACTAGAGAAACAGTTGCCAGATACGCCTAGAACAATAATAAAAAAATAAATAAAACTTAATTCTATATTTAAAAAGTAAATTGTACATTCACATTGTCTAAGAGTAAAGAAATAACTGTTTAGATGAGTTTTTTCCATTTCTATGGCTTAGTTTCGGTTTCGAAAATTTGACTTCTGGTTCATAATTTAGGCAATAACTTTGCTTCTAACTATCGGAGAAACTAAAGTAAACCATTTTTGGAATCCTAAATGTATGGGCTTTAATACAAAGTAATAAAAAAAATTTCGAAAGTTTTCATAAAAACGTCGATTTTAGGGTAGGCACATACCTTAAAGCTTCATGTTCCAAGTACAGCGTCATGCACTTTTAATGTTTCTTCGAAGATTACTGCGTACGATATGACATAATCAAAAAATCGTAGTTCTGAGAGGTAATTTTATTGCAGCTTAAATGTGCCGCAAAGTCACCATGCAACTAGGAGGAGCAGAACTGGGATCGACTTCTGATAGAATTGAGGAAACCCCAAAGAAAAAAAAAACAATCCGGACCACACCTCAAGCATATATTATAAAAGAAAAAAAAAAGATCAGAATATTGACAGATGAAGGAAGTGAAGCTTTATCTTTTCAAATTTTTGATGCAAGTATCGACTGGGCAGAAGATAGAGATTTCCGATAAATCAGGATTTATTTTTATGTCTCTGATTTCAAGGGCAAGTTGAACTCTTCAGGAGAGATTTCCGCCAGCTCCAAAAAGGAGCCATGATCAGTCGGAGAATATGGCTTTTCAGGTTGGAAGTTAATCAGTATGGATAGCTAATTATTAGATAATATTCTTCTCTTTACAAAATCTGAAGGATATCTAATTGCCGCGATAGAAAAATTCAGTAAACTCTTGAAAAGGCCTAATAAACCAGATAGATTTAGTATAAAAACATGAAATTTTCTATTTGATCATGTCACCCAAAGAAATGAAGAAGGTTAGAGGATTGGACTAAGAATGTAAATAACTTTCAAATGTGATTTTGTTGTTATTCAGAAACGTAAAATCCTTTTCAAGGATTTTTTGATGAGAAATGCAGTTGTCACAAAGTCATCGTGTACAAGGGGTGAGTTGGTGGCAACTGCTAACATGATTTTTATAAAAAGGGTACAAGATTAAATTTTGAACTGAAGATTAATAAGCTAAAGAAGGATATGATAATAGACATTAGTGGCTGTGACCGATTCAGTGGCAATATTTATGATGCATCCAACTACAAAGCTCATCAGCCAGAAATTAAGTTGCATCTCATATTCTGCAATATGTTTTCAGCCAGTCGATTCATCCTCAGAATATGTTCCATTCTAAAATAATAAAAGCAATTATGCAGTGTTTTCAAAAACATTTTATTTCTCAGAACGATGAGATCTAAATAAACTCTAAAATTTGCAATGCACATGAAAAAGGTAGTTTTTTAATAGGGTAATCAACTTTTTAAGTTTTCTTTAAATATTGATTGATTTTCATAAAACTGATAATTTAATCAAAGCATAAAATAATATTCTATTTGTAAAAAAGTACCATTTCTTCACGACATTTCGTTTACACCTCTCATTTAACATATATTTTACAACAATTAAAATTCAGCGCCCTTACAAACAAGCAATATGAGTTAAGGATGAAAATGTTCGCTTTATGAGTAATCAATTCTTTTTCTTTAAACTTTCAAAATACAAAAATATATTGTTGATAATTTTAAAAATAATTTTTTTAAAAGTAGGATAACTGATATGTATATTTTATCCACTTAATATCTATTTTATATAAATAAACTAGCTGTTACCCGCGACTTCGTGCGCGAAGAATTTGAATTGCTATTTTTTTTAAATTCACGAATGTAAATGTTTCGTTATACATAGAAAGGGGAAATCAAAAGTTCTGACGGTTGATAATACATAATTGGACGACTAACTTAAGTCTCCGTTATTGTAAATTACATCATTGTACTCAATGGTATCATCTGCTCTTTGGAATATATCATCCACCATGCTATATGTCATCTGCTTCTACTGTTTAAAAGAATACATAAGACAAAATATACCTTCCTATTCTAAAAACTCTGACAACCATATCATATACGTCAATGGACGATCATGATTTGTTTATTTTGGATTCATAGACCGTTTTCCGGTAACCTTCCGATTTAAGCAATCGCCAAATCTATTTGGCAACTGTATCAAGCGCCAAGCTCGAATTAGTTCTTTCTTTAGTAAACAAAACGTTGAATTCCGTGTTCTTTGGGTTTGTGTAATCCTTTCTATTTAAATCGGTTAGAAACAGCTCTTAAAGCATTAAAATTCGAAACGGAACTATTGTAATTAGCTAAATCGTTTGGTTACAAATTTAACCGCCAAAAACATTTTGGATGACGATGAAAAGAGCGATAAAGAATAATTTTGGCAACCTTTCCACTAAATTTGGCTCTTATTTTAAGTAAATATTGAACGATATTTTCATTTAGTTATACTTAACTTTAGTTTTTAAATTTTAATCTAAAAACTCTTGGAACTATATTATATCTACCATTAGATTTCTGTCCCGGCGTTTATTTTTCAGTTATTATTCCAGAGATTATTTCTTTTCTCAGCAAGATCACGTGATGCATGACTTTAAAAATAAGTTATTCCACATGCTTGCGCTTTTCTGAAGGATCACGTGACATTTCATTTTGTTTACGCATTCCCCTTAAGGATCACGTGGCAGTTGATTGAAAAATAAAGTAATAATCTTCATCGCAAATCGCTTGTTAATTATTTAATTGTTATCTGTAGCCAAAAATAATGAATTTAACATGATGTCACCTACCCAATCTCCGTTCCTGGGTTCCAAGCTACAACTCTGCCAATTTTCATCCAAATCGGTTTGGTAGTTTTGCCGTGAATGCGTAACAAACAGACAGACACACTTTCGCATTTATTATATTATATGGATATTTTTAAAAATAAGCAAAATTTTCAGAAATAAAGGTGAATTAGTTCAAAGTCTAACCGTTGCCTAGCAACGGAGTAGCTATAAATCTTCGTTATTTCAAAATCGTCTGCACGCATTTTAAAATTTTAGAACTTTTAAAAATTAATAACAATCGAAGGGAAAATGTCAAATAAAATTGATATCATTGAAAAGGTAAAAATTTGAACTTTAAGATGGTATAAAAATATTTTCTGTCGGACAGTTTGCTCCGAAGTTACGGCGGAAAAACGGTTTCGGTTATTTTCTAATTAACTGACTGTTTAATTAACTTTTGGACTTAGAAAAGTTCATAAGTGTCTTCCCCTTGTCTTAAATGATAAGTGTACAAAATTTGGTTGAAAACCGTCCATTGGTTTAGGAGGAGATGTGGAACATAGCCACATACATACCCACACACATACCCACAATGACTTTTATTTATATTAAGATAGTTCAAAAATAATATGAAACTTTCACTTTATATCAGAGAGTACATTTTGATAATTTAATGATACATTTTTTCCAATATTATTCAGTCTACATCAGTCTTAAAACGATAAAAATAAGTTACATTTCAACCGAAACGAATTATTCAACATTAGGTCTATTTTAACTGGCATTAAAATGGTCCGAATCGTTTTAAAAATAGATGATAAATGACGATGTTACAAAATATCGACATGAATCTGAAATGAACTAAAAGGCCTAATGGTTTTCTGAATAAGTTCAGAGGAAAAATGTTTTTATGTGGCTGAAAAGAAATAAGTAGCAAAATCTTGCAACATGCATCTAAAAAATAAATATGCGCATTCAATGCAGACGATATTTTCAATAACAGACAGATTTGATTCGTCGAAATAGTTTCATTTAAATGCAGTGAATAAAAAAGAGGCGAATGTAACCAATTTCCGTTACTTAAGTCAACGAGTTTTACGTTCCTATTACAATCAAAATCACTTAAGATTTACCGATATATGGTTTCATGCTCGGAGTTTATTACATCAACAACCCGTGGAAAAGGAATAAAAACTCAAGGAAACGGTTTTTCGTAAAGCGATATAATGAGAAAAAGAAGCTTCTCGCGAAAAAAAAAAAGAATTCCATACTGTACTGTACAAATTCAACATATGAATAACCGTGCACTGATGGAACTGAAAACTAATGATTTCAACAATCATATGTCTGCTGGACTTAACAGAGAGTCACTATTTATTGTCCTAGTATGGAGCTAGCTGTTGAAGATTCAAAAGGAGTAAGATATAGCAAGTTCTGTTACAAAGGAAGTAAATTATAGTACAGTAGTTAAAAAGACGTAGTTTAAAGAACATAACAAAAAGAAATAAAATTAATGCAACTGTTTATTAATTTGCCTTTTTAAATTTAAAATACGAAACTTCTAAAGAACTATTTCACTTTTTCTTGCAAGTAAACGTTCATTCTGATTTTTTAAAAATAATCCTTTGAAGCCAATTGCTATTAACTTTAATAATATGCAAATGAAAAAATTACAGTGGCTCATATTTGTTTTTGGACACTTGTGTTTTTCAAACTTATTTATAAAAAGCATAATCTAAATATTAAAGAATTTACTTCAAATTTTTTTCATATAAACTTTTTTTTGTCTATAATAAAACCTACATATTGTAATGAAAATAAATTCAATACCTTTTTTCGAAAAAATAAATTTACCGAGAAATTGTTAAAAGCAATCTCACATAAGTAATTGGACACTTTGAACATTCAACAGATGTAAACAAAAATATGAAAATAATCAAATATTTTAATACTTTGTTCGGTATCCTTTAACTGAAATTACATTTTTAATACATTTTGGCATGGATTCAACTAGAGTTTTTGTGAAGAATATTCAATTTTGTTCCATTCCTCTGTTAATACTGCTTTAAGTTGTCCTTTTGAAGAAATATCATGTTCTTGTTCTTTTCTGCAGTTCATGCCACACATTTTCAATTGGATTTAAATCTGGAGAATATGGTGGAGTCTTGATAATAAACGGAACTGTTACAGTTATTTTAAATCACATAAAAATTATAACTGATAAATAATAGAAAAAAAATGTTTTCTCGGATGTAAATATGTAAACATGTGGACTAATTTCTTGACTTGGGAAATCTATAAGAGACTCTGCAGTGTATATTCTCTGTAGTGTGAGTAATATTCGGATTCAAGAAAAAGTCGTTATACCTCGGAAATTTATGAAACATCCTGGTTTTCTCAGGTATATTCAGGAACAAAAAATATCTTATTAGCAAAATTATAGAAAATTAATAACTAAAACAAAAACATAATTAACCTATTTAAGTTGGAAGAAAAACTGACATGGAAATAAGGGGAGAACGCACACATCTTCAACTACTTTAGTCATTTTGGAATAAATTTTCAGAGATATTTGCTTCAGTATTTACTTCTTAGTATTCACAAATGCAAGAAATGATGCTTTACTTGATCACTAAAAAACCGAATTAGAGGACAATTTAATCGATTGAAAACAATACGATCCATTAATATAGTCCATAGCTGATTCTAATCTTGAAACTCTCATTATTTTATTGTTGTTTCCCCAACTCACAGAAAATCACTCTAGCGCCTATTAATCAACAGAAACTTGCATGTTAAAAATAAATGGAATAAAAATCGAGAGTGTTCTCTCTAAATTTATTTTCTCGTATATTTCCAGCTGAAGGTACCATTTAAAACCTGTATGCTTTTACTTAGGTGTCATGCTAGCAAACGCTCTTGATTGCCATCAGAGGAATTTCTCTAGAAGTAACCAAAATTACTTTCACCGCTGACAGTTTGTTTATTTTGCTTTTCAATTTCGCAACGTTGATGTTTTTCACGAATAGGTTTGAAGCATATAAAGCGACGAAAACAACTTTCACATCATCTTAAAATTTAAAAAAAATATGTATTTAATGCCAGTTTGATTGCTATAATTTTTGTGGTTATTTTACTACTGAATTTTAAAATTTAAAAAATTAATTCTAATTCGTGCCTCAATTGCTTGCATAAAAATAAATCTGCTTAATGTTGTCCCTAAAAGGAAGGACAAAAGTGCATGCAAATAATTGTAATGGCTAGAAATGTGAGCAAAATATTTTCATTCAACGTGAATGGCAAAGTACGATAAAAAATATTTGTAAATATGGCTCACTTTTGTGTAGTTTCACAGCACAGATAGGAAAACTATGTGTGTATTTTAGGAAAGTAATTCTATCCATTGATGGATTGGGTCTAAAATTTGATACATATCTACAGTTTTTACCTACAGATTATATGCCAAATTTCATTTTTATGTAGCTGCATTTCTGAGTTATCAAGTTCACAAACATATGGATAGAAAGATGCGTAGACATAACTGTAAAAATGCTTTTTCGTATTCAGGGATGTGCAAAACGTAAAGATTCACCTACATATCGAGGCTGTATTTTTGACGTAGACTTACGTCTCTCCATAGTGGTCTAATGATGTGTCGGGAAAGGAAAAAATTATGACGCTTTTCGTGGTATTTTTAAAAGCTTATAACTCCACAACCAAATAACACAGAGAGTTGGTTTTAGTTTCATACCTTAACAGAGAAAGGTAGACATTGAAGATTGCAAAAATAATTTTAGAATTTGTAATTACGGTTTAGTCACAGTCGAGCTGCAAAGTTGATGAAAATCACGAAGAATTTTGATGAACTCACAGCGACCGATGCTGCGTGCGCACGCATCGGTTACGAACTTTATATTAACTGGATTTTAACAGATTAATAATTAATTAATTTCAAATTAATTCATTAATTCAGATTAATTCATTTAACAGAGAAAGGTCATAGAGCATAGGTCAAAGTCACATAGAGCTACTTTAGTCACATAGAACGACTTTAGTCACAGAAAGTCACAGTTGAGTAAGGTAAGTAAGTCTAAGCCCCTCAATCCGAGCGGCCGTTTCGCAGAGACAGCCTTCCGTCGAATTTTTTTGACGATTACTATACTTTCTCTCAATGCACTCTGAAAACAAGAAAGCAAAATGAAAACTTGGTTCGTATTCTTTTTCTCATGAGCGAGTGATCTGCCGATTGGAACATAACGTGTGCAATCATTCCAAGATTTTGCTTCAACGCCTTTTACACATTGGCCTTACAGCTGCGATTTCTCATACACTTTCCACTTAAGTTTCTATGAAGTTTACGAAGACTTCGTGCATTACACGGATGTTAAGAAAATCTCACAACCAACAATTATATCTAGGATATTTTCTTTTACCTTAAAATCCACTTTAGCTACAACTCGAGATGCAGACAAAACACTGAGCGCAAGCCAAAATTTCATAAATAATGTGCATTACAAAGCTTCATCATTAGAGTAAAAATGTGTTGCTGATCATTGACAACTCACAATGAAAGTACTTATGAAGCTACGAGCAGCAGCAACACTAGCAAATGATATAAGTGCTCCAACGCATTTCACGGCTATAGAAAGGCCGAAAAGCTATGAAATTAAACAGCATTGTGATAAAAATGCGCACTCCACACAATGAAAGGCGAAGACATAACATCAGTAAGAAAAACGCCGTGTGGTTTGAATTGTGACAAACGGATTGAGCTGAGATTCAAGACCGTGAACATATACGCAAACCCCTGAAACTAAAAATTTTTAATGACTAACTGATCCAAATGTGTACCTCTTTTAAATGTTCTGTGCTTTATTTATTATTTTTACTTGGTGTCATAAATTTCGTTATAAAATAGAATTTCATCAAATATTAATACCAAAAAATGCGTTCAAAATTAAGTTCTGTTCAAATATGTCAGAGTATTTTACATAATATGTCAAATTATGTAAGTGTACATAATATTAAATTCTCACTCGGGGCAATTTAGCAAAGCTTAATGAATTTATTAAATGCTATGCTTAGAGATGAATAAAAAAAGGCTTCTTCTAACGAAATTTCTGAAGCCGTATTGTTACAGATTTCCCAAGTCATAATTTCTTCTCTCTATATAAATAACAAATCTTTCTAAAAGCAATATATGCAGAAAAACATTTATTCCGGTTGTTGAACAATAATAACAGTTTTCGTATAAAATGAAGCATACAAATTTAAAAACTGTATGATATTTCATACGTTTATATCCAGCTAAAGATTTGAAAATTTTCTATTTTCAGATATGGTGTATCATTCAATTTCAAATGACGTCTAATGCGGAAATATTGTCATTCCAGAACGAAAACTTAATTAAATAACTATCTTTCAGCTGTTTACGAAATTTTCTAACAAAAGGCTTTCATATGATATTTTCCTTATTTTATTGATGCGTGCAAAAACAACTTAATTAGAATTTTCGAAACCCCTTTTATTAAATAAATTGGTATTTTAGTACAATTTTTTTCCACACAAACTTGGCAGTTCTGTGTAAAGAAACTACAATAAACATATAACAGTTCTGAAGCTTGTTTAGATCCAGTGACTGAGGATAAATTAAATGTACGGTTATTTTTTACTTAAAAAAAATTTCTTTGGTTTCCCCAAGAATCTGTAATGTGGATTTTGTACCCATCGATCAAATAAAAGAAACGAACGAGAAGATTATGTCTCATCCGTCACATATTTTGAACATAATTTTAAGATTTATATTATACACGATATGTTATATATGATGAAATATATATAACATATCTGAAAAGCAGACATAGTACGGAACGCCTACACAATGTATAGAATGCCTGGCGTTTTGGAGAAATTTATAAAACGATTAATAATTTACACATTTCCTGGATATTCTATGTAATTTCAAAAGGAAACTGGCAAAGTATAAAATATTCCTGCTTATAATGTCTCTAATGTCATGACACAAGGCATATGACTTTCGAATACTCGCCTCAGATGGAGCATTACCAATTTCAACATCAATCTTTGTTTGGAATTGACGAAACAAGCTACTTTAAATTTCTATATAATGCGCGTCTTTTCATTAAAAGCCTTTTCATGACTCTCTTTTAACACATTGCATAAAGAGAATTTGTCATTCGATACGATTCCTAGGTATTACATAAAATGCCGGGAAAGTATATATAATATTAAAATAATACATACTTTGTCCGGAAAACATCAAGAATTCTATAAATTGACTAAGCATTCTGTACAATGACAGATTTTCATACCAATAATATATATATTATTATATAATTTCATATATTATTGGTATGAAAATCTGGCATACATATACTAACAAAGGAAACGGAAGACAATAAGAATAAAAAAAAGGAATGAAATACATGACTGCAGATAAATGTGACATCAGTAAATAATGACCGAATTTAAATAATGTTTTCAATACTGTCGATATGCAACTTCATTAAAAAAGGGGAAAAACCATGTATAATTTCATTGCATTAGGTTTCGAAGTGATCACACAATACTGAAGGTACTCGCATTTAAATTTGGCTGCTTGGCTTTGAAAATTTTATATTTAATTCAAGTAAAACAAATTAATTTGTACTGCTTTGCAAGACCGATTTTGTTGCGAAACCAATGTCTAAATTATTGTCATATAAATGATTAATAGTGGTTACATATACACTTATGTAAAGCATTTACTTTGTTAAAATAACAAATCAACAATTTGGAAATCCTTATTTTTAAAACTCAAAAATACAAGTATAAATTTTTCAATAGCATTTATACTGCACTACCGATATGAAACGAAAACAAGCAATCGAAAGTTAATGTTTATTTCATTCTTTTATCTGGATTTTTTTGTGGACATTTTCCCTCCGAAGTTTGACACAGCATTTTAATTGTAAAAAATATCATTTGGCAAGGACATTTCATATAAGCCTTATATTTAAAATATCTTTAAAGAACTAAAATTCAACGTCAGAAGAAAATACTTTTAAAGCCTACGAATTGGAAAAAAATTAGCTATAGAATATTTTTATTTAATTTTCAATAAAATGTGGCTCTAGTATGCATTTTTAATGCAAACAAATCGTCGAAAGTAAACATACAATTTTCTTTTCGACATTCTTCAGCCGTCAGCCATTAGTTCTATTTCAAAATGCACTCAAATTCTGCGAATCGCTTTAAAAAATAAATAACAATGCTACAAAATATTGTCATGAATGTGAAATACTCAAAACAAACGAGCTTTTTTAAGCAAGTTTGACAGAAAAAATGTACTTTAGTTCCTGAGCAGAAAAATCTTACCATATGCAATCACAAAAACAAATAAGTAAATCTATAGACGACAGTTTCAATCACAGATGGATTTTATTCTTACGAATAAGTTGCTTTTAAATACAGTAAATAAAAAAACAGAGTCTGATTCATTTCCGCTACTTAAGGCAATGGATTTTACGTTCCCATTACAATAAAAATCACTTCGGATTTACTGATACATGGTTTCATACTCAAGAGTTTACGTAGCTATTCAGTGCCCAAGCAATAAAACGCAAGGAAACGGCTTCCGCTAAACGATCGAATGAGAAAAAGAATCTCTAGTAGAACAAACCGTTTCCATCCCGCACTGAACAAGCTCGATAAGAGAGACGGTCTCCTAATCCTTATTTGATGGAACTTAAAGCTATAATTTCAACAATCATGCGTCTGCTGAATTTAGGAGGGGGATTGGACTATTTTATGTTCCGATTTAGAGCTGTATGTTCAAGATTTTCCATGCCAGGGTAGAACGTAGCATACAGATATAGTTGCAGCGTTTGGGGCTAAGCTATGCATCTAGCAGATCATAGAAGTTCAATGATTTGCTTTTATAAATTTAACTGTGGTAGTTTAAAATGAAGGATGATTCTAAGACTTTTAAAAATATACGTGGACTATGAAAGTTGTCCGGCAAAACGAATGTGAGCAAAACAAAGAATACTTGAAAAGAAATATTATATAAGCATTATGAACAGTAAAAGTCAAATACCTTCACAAACTTTACATTTTATCAAACTTCCAAAATAAGCAACTTACACAGGCAAATATAGCATTTTTCGCTGAAAAGTTTTATGTATCTAGAGAGCTAACATAGGAGGCAATTATTCAAAAGGAAAAATGGATCCATAATCCGAATAAGAGATGTAGGCTGGTTGTTTTTCATCGTCCTTTTAAAGATCATAAACACCACATCAAATATATTCTAAAGATTATTTTTTACAATGTAATTGATTCGTAACACAGCAGATACAGATTGTCCAGAAAACGACTGACGGTTTTTAAAATGAAACATTGGGGTGGACCTCGTAATTTTGAACCGTGGTGAGATCACGAAGGCGACATCTGAGCTGGCACTCTCCCCTCCAAACTACCACGCCAAATCAGTGGGAGGACTTTTGACTCTCGATATCAGATATACCATGCCCAAGGCGGATCTTAAGTGGAATCGGTTTCCTGTTTCGGTCCCGAAGCCGAAACCTTATCACCCGGCCACTGTGGACAGATTTTAATAGAGAGTGCCGATGCATTTCTTTTTAAACACTTTCATTTAGTTTAACTTGTTTTATGTTTGTAAAGACGGAATTCTGTAATCGATTCTCATTGATTTCCTGATGTTCCTGAATTTTCGGAATTTTGAATACTGCCGTGTCCTTGATGATAATTCACCATTTTAATATTTTTCAGAACTTAATTACAGTTAATCGATTGATATAATCAAATTTTGATTACAGACTCATGGTACCATCTGGTAGTGAAGTTGAGAAAGAATTGATGTTAGGTTCTCTAATATTTAAGATTAAAATAAATTATAAATTAAAGAGTAAAAAGTAGGAAATAATGTAAATAAAACACAAATTATACTTTTTAGTACACTGATAAAAGTGTGTTTTTAAAAACTGTTTTTATTAAATTTATTCACATTCTGCTTCAAACACATGATATGTTCAAACGATTTATTTAACATTCTTATCTTATATACGGTTTGTAAAATGTAAGTCTTTGATGGAAAGACGTGGCTCACGTATCAGAATTTTGGTAGCGAAAGTTTGACAGTAATTATCAGACAAATTTTTCAATAATAATATGCAAATATATAAATGAGTACTCTACAGCACTTTGAAATTTACGTTACATTATATTAAATTATGTTTGCATGTAATTTACCATTACTTAATGTTTCACAGTTCGATAATTTGTATTATATTTATGCACATTTTGGAACGTGACAGGACTTGCCCGTGAAAAAATAAAAAGTATTGTATTGGATAAAATCCTTTACATACAGAATACAAATTTAGTTAATAGGGAAAATTCCTATCTAAAGAAATTTTACAAAATGACTTTAGCTTGTCATAAATTTCGACAGTTATAAAAGATCTAAGCACTCGTAAAAGTCAGAATGAAATTTAATCTTAAGAATTTGCAAATATTTCTGAAGCGAAGTGAATAATATACTGAAAGATGACAATGCAATACTTTAAAAGACTTTTCTTATAAAAGTACCAAAAACACAAAAATAATATTGAATCTAATTTAAGTAATTTGATTCAGAAACATAGTCGATGACAGTTTTATGTCATAAAGCCTTGTGCATTTTCTAGTGACAATCAATAGCAAAGCGCATGCCAAAAGAACCATTGTATTTGCATTTTAATCATCAATAGGACATTCATTTAATTTTGGAGGATATTCAAAAAGTGGAGTGACATTTCAAAAAATATGCTTATTTCTTTAATTTTGCTTCCAAGTAATGTATAAGTTTATCCATGTGAAAATGAAATGAAAAGAACGAGACTAAAAACATTAATAGTTATTTGATAATCTTAAAGAGTATCTCTTTTATGCATATGAGATATATGAACTATTGTGGCGGAGATAAAAGAAACAGTATCAGCTACAATATATTCCAGATGAGAGTAATTTGTAATGATTCTTCAAATTTTCGAGTCGACTGAACCATTTATGGCATGACCCATTTAGTGACAAAAGAAACATTATTCCTCGGTAATCATATTTTGGTTAGATGGAAATATAATTGAGAATATGAGTTATAAGAAAAATAATTCTCTTATATCAGAATTTTATTAATTTGACCTCGTCAGAAACAAATTTATGCCAATCAAAAATTTATTATTTTGACGAGGTTGTCTAGATGCTTATGCACAAAATATTGACAGAATTGATTCATGCTGAAGTAACATGTCAAATACATTGCTGTCAGTTTAATTTTTGGAATCCACTGTGCATGTTGGAGGAAGAGAAAGGACATGACGTCACAGCACATCATAAGGCAATGTGTACTGTCTGTCAGCCACGAGAACTCTGCTTGCCAACTTGTCTCGTTGACGGCGGTCGCTATAGCAACTGGTTATGTTAGGAAAGATCCATTTCGAATAGGAGGAATCGGACGGAAGTCGGGGTTTTATTTTATTCTTGGCGCCAGTTTGCGGCTGTAAAAAAGAGTACATCATTTGTGAACTTCAACCTACTCGAAATGGATTCCTCCTACGATAACCTGTTTCGATATCGACCGCCGTCAACGAGACAACTTGGCGAGTAGAGTGCTTGTGGCGGACAGACTGTAGTTAGATCTTATTTGACTGACATAGCTATGTTTGTCATGTGACTGTGACGTAACGTAGATGGACTTCATTTAAAATAAAAAAAATATTCAAAGTTATATAATTTAGAAGCAATATTAGCAGTTTAAAATATAACGCATGATAAAGAGGAATAAGACAATTCAATTACAACTGAATAATTTGTAGATTTTGGAGAGGTTTGTATAAGAACGAAGGACTTCCTTATTTTGAATGTCAAAAATTTATTTATTTATCTCCCCTGTAGGGGAGTTGGTATATTGTTCGCTGATGGGCGAAGCTGGTTACATCCAGAGTATTACATTGATACTGAGTAGTTTTTACATTGGGTCACTTGAGAGCGTTACAGTTAGTAGATGGGGCAATATGCGTACGTAACAGATTTTGGGTCTAAAATTTTCAAGGATTAAAGCATTCCTAAAATACTTATTTTGTCAACATTTAATACAGCAATTCATCATATACATTCAAAGGAAGATATTTAATTTTCAGTTTTTAATACTTTTTAAATATTATAAGAAAAAAATTGAAATGCTTATATAAAGAACATTCTAAGAAAAAAATTTATTTTCAATTATTTTTCCAGAAAAATACAAGTATTCTTTATAATAATTTTGTTTACTTTACCAACAATTAACGCTGTGTTTTACCAACTTCAGTCAGAGAATAAGGATTCAAAGAGAGCAACACTCCATTCTCGAAACATACTGGAGAAAATAATGCTGGTAAATAAAAATATTTAAAAATAAATCTCAGGGGAATACTACAGTAAAAGAATGTGGCACTTTTCAGGAAAGCTTTCTCTAAAACAGAAGTTGGGTTTAAACATTGGGATGCAAACCTAGAACAGGAATTTCCGTAAAAGAACAAATAAAATAAATCGAAATAAAGAACTACAATGAAGCACCCACATTATAATGAGACACAATATTTCTTTTTGGTGTATTTATTTTTAGAAAGGGAAAGTTGGAACTTTTGCAGAGTTTGGACAGAATTAAGCTAGTCTTTTATGCTGAATTTTAAATTACGTAGAATTCGGATTTCATTCATAAACAAGAATTTAAAGCTTTCTGCGAATAAGATTTGAAGTATAGAAAGCGAGTGAACATTTTTAACTCCCAGAACAGAATAGTTTCTTTTCGGCAAAGTTTTCATCCTTAATGATGAGGAATGAAAAATTTCAAAATACGAATGATAGGGGAAAAAAGAAAAGAAAATGGATGAAAAAATTTCATCAACGGGCAAAACTGAAAAAAAAAAACCCCAACTCACACATATGAAGCAATTCAATACAAAAACTCTTACTCAGTTGTTGGAGATTCATAAAAAAATTATCGTTAAGATGTTTACACATTCTAAAGTGTGAAGTTTAGAATAAAAGGCAATGCATAAAAGTTAAATTCAGTTTATGAAGCGAGACAGACAATTTAAATATTTTTAGATTCGGAAAAGAAAAACAATCAATAGCATTATGCAGTACAACTAGATCAATAACAACTTCAACTTTATGATGTTGAAAAGGATATATGATCATATTTTCACACACTAGATCTTTTTAAAACATAGAGATGGTTGTTTTTGCAGTAATTTGCAAACATACTTTTATTTAATTTTACTTCTTTCATGCTTGTAAAAATGCAATTTTGTAATCGATTTTTCACTCACTTCCTGAGTGAGAAATCTATTACAGAACTTTTGCATATCACTTCCTGATGTGCAAAAATTCTGAAATTCTGCACAGTAGCTGTGTGTTCTCTACAATAGTATAATATTCTAATATTTTCAGAAATTAACAACAATTTCCCCTTTCATTTTAATTTCATATGAGGGGTTCTGTCTGGAAGTGAATTTGAGAAAATTGTGTAGTAATGGCTTATGAAATATTTAAAAGATTAAAAAAGTAAAATAGAAGTAGTATTGTTTTCAAAATAACGAATTATCTTTTAAAAACACGCTTTAATTAGTAATTTAAAGAGCGGAAAATAATTATTTTTATCAAAAAATTTGAAGATCAAAGCAAAAATCGTAAAAGTGTGAGGTTGTGAAAACAATACGATAATGAAGCTGAACAACAATGAATATCATAAGAAATTAAAACATTTTGTTCTTCAAAATTTCATCAAGATATTGTTTAACGGCACGAATATAATGCAAAGGCGAATGCGAGTAAATGCATTTCGATAAAAATTCTTTATTCCTCAAGCTTAATTTAAAATTCGAGGCACTGAGCATTCCAGTAGTAACTTCAAATAAATTTAAACATTTATTGGATCATCAAAGAAAAAACGTTATATTCATTCAAACGCTGACAAACCACACTAATCAGTAATACCTGAAAAATTCACATGGTGTTCCACTTCCAACTGAGAATAATCAGTTTGACAATTAATTGTGCCAGTTAATTTAAGAACATTTTATTGATGTAAAAAAGTGCAATTGTAAAAAAAAATATATAAAATTACTGTATTAATTTCAATAAAATAATTTCATGCAACTTCCGATAATTTACACGATTCAACATTTTTATTAATTAATCCGAGTTTTGAAACTTTAATGCCTCTTTTTAATTGTTTATAGAGTAGTTATTGAGGGTGAGTACACATTTTTGGGACACACTGTAACTATATAAAAGAGAGAGTCACTCACTGACTCATCCAAGAATTTCCCAAAGCACTGGGACTAGAAACTTGAAATTTGGTAGGTGGTTGCTTCTTGGGTAGTAGGGGCCTACTAAGAAAGGATTTTCGAAATTTTAATTAGAATTTGGATTAATTAAAAATTATCTTAAATTTTAAATTAACGAAGAAATAAATAACTAAGCTAAGCTTAAAGTCATAGTTAAAAGTAGAAGAATTGTAGAAAGAATCTGGCCTTACAGACTTTAGCAAGGGTTACCTGTAGGCAGGGATTCAAAAATGGGATTTTTTTCTGAAAGAGGTCTGAAAAAACGTCTGAAAAAAGACCTCTTGTAACCCGAAAAATCCCAAAAGAAATGGAAGACAATGGAAAGATTCCCGCAAATGAAACTCCGACTCATCAAAACAGTTTTTAAACTTTAAAGTTATTCCGTAATAACTTCGAAGCATCACATCGCACAAAAGCCATTTTAATATCATCTCAACGTCCAAAAAATTAGCTTTTCAATTATACCAATTTCATTTCCATGCAACATTCTATTTAATTTTAATTATTTTTTGAAAATGTTTTCGAACAAAATTCCTAACAATGTTTTTGTTGTTATCGTCTGGAGCTTTTTTGGAACATGCGTGGATTTTTTACATTAAAACCATAAAAATATTTTATCACGAACAACAAGGTACGTACCAAAAATGTGTTATTATGCGGACGAAGTCGCGGGTATCAGCTAGTACGATATAAAGGGAGACAATTGTATTTGCATTTATTTTTTTGCATTTCATAATGATATTTCAAAATATACTGAATGGTCCTTTTTTATATTATTATACAACATTTGATTCCGTAATTTACTAATTTCATTCAAAGATTTTAATAAGTTTCGTTCAGAGAATAAGGATTAGGAGGGAGAAACATTTCATTTTTGAAATGTGTCATAGGAAACAATGTTGGCAAACAAAAATGTGAAAAAATAAATCTCAGGACAATCCTACAGTAAAAAAAGTAGTTCTGCAAAGGAAAAGCTCTCACCAGAAGTTGTATTAGCATTGGTATGCAAACCAGAACAAAGATTTTTCTAAGAAAATAAGTAAATAGATTTAAACAAGAACTATAATGAAACATCCACATTACCATGACGGAAAATATTTATTCTTGTACATTTATCTTCAGAAAGTAAAGTAAGAACTTTTACAGATTTTGTACAGAATTAAATTAGTGTGAGTTGTATTTGAAATTTGAATTATATCTATAAACAGGGATTTAAAGTTCCTGAAATAAAATTCGAACAATAGGAAAAGCGCTAATATTTTTTTATTTTCAAAACTGAAAAAAATTCTTTTCGATAAAATTTTAGAGTATAAGAATGAAAAAAAAAATGTAAATACAGAAAAAAAGATAAAAATAAAATGGAAATTTTGTCAAAATGTAAAACTTATTGCAAGATGATGTAGCTCAAGCTAAAAAAAATACCTTTATTCGATTGTTGGAAATTAATAAATAAATTATAATCAGAATATCCTTGTTAAAAAAAAATTCAGTAGCGTGACGCTTAGGAGAGTTATAATAATAATAAAGATAGTTGTAATAATAAATATAATTTCTTAGAGAGAGTTGTAATAATAAATGTAATTTCCTACGTGTGGTAGATAATTTAAACTGTTTAAGATTTCAAAGTAGATCGAAATAGGTTAAGGGTTTGAAAAAGCTATAAATAATTTGAAAGTATACTAATGTCATTTAGGTTTGTTAGGAATCAAAAGTGGAAACTAACACAAAAGTTGTTTAATAATTTAACCTTTATTTTGTTTTGGCTGCTGTATTATCTAATTAGAAGATACCTTCTATTTTGGGAGAGTGCTGTTGCATTGATTCAACTTCATTGAGTCACTTTTCACCACAACATACCCCCGAACTCGGAGCCAGGACGCCTCCCTGTCGGTTGGTTGGGTGTGCGTGAAGCTTTATTGAAAAAGCCAGAGCAAAAACCCCTATTTTATATATAAGGATACAGAAAAGAGGACATTTAGAGCAAAAGAATATAACTGTGCATTAAAAGAAAGAAAACCGGTTTGTATATAAAATATGGAAGGTTTTTTCTTTGTGTTGTTGACTTTGAGAGGGTGGTGCCTTATGTATGGGAGAAGAGAGAAGATGAGTACCTAGGGTTAATTGAGTCTGTGGCTAGTTGTTGTCACCATCTTTTGGAAAAAAGAGTGTTTCATTTTCCGCGATGAAGTGGATGAGTTTTATGATTTTCGCCCTAGAATTGTTGTTGTTCAAAACTCTTATCCACAAAAGTGGTTCTAGGTCAGTTGACGGTTTTGTTAGGTGGTATGAGGTTGTAAACAGGCAGCTTGTGACACAGTGTAAGGGGGTTCCTAGGTTTCAGCAGCCACAGGAATCGCTGTTTCTGATGTTGAATCGTTTAAGGTATGTTGAAAATGGGTCGTGGCCCGTGACGAATATTATTTTTGGCCTTTGCAATGGAGTAGGAGTTGTCTTGACTCTAGGCAAAACATTGAAAACACTCCTGCTGTTTTTACATTGTCCCATTCTTTATGCCAGCGGATGATGGGCTCTTTTTGAAGCAGACTCTTGATATGGTTTCTTGGCGCTGGGATGTATGTGGGGATTCTCTCCTGTGTTGCCTTCTTGGATAGTACGTCCTCCGCTTCATTACCGCTGTATCCTGGAACACTTCAGATGGTTATGGATACCACACACTTTTTTGTATCGAATTATCATCATTAGGAATAATTTTAGCCTATAAATGTGAAAATACGATAATTCAATGCACGCGTTACGCGCAGGCATGGCAATGAAGGGGTTAAAAGCATGACGTGAGAGTGTTCCATTATGTGTATCATGTATAAAAAAACTCCAAATTTTTTAAGACATAGATAGCTACCAGGGTACGAATATTATAATTCTTTTTGTTACTTTTATACAATGTTTGTTATCTACAGTGATTCATTTATTGATATGATTTTCACTTGACATATAGAAAAGATTCATTTGATAACTGAAATGAGTTAACATGTACATATTTCACTTCAATCTTTTCTACAATCATTATTACAAATGGAAATACCATTTGATAACTAAAATGAGTTAATATGTATTTCATTTCAAATCAAAAGTGTTTATACGTGTACGTTGGCACATACATGCTCCGAACAGTCTTGTGAACAGAAAGTTTAACATTTCTACCAGAGAAAAAAATATATAAATATTTTGACATTATATTCAAATTTTAATTTAGTTTAGTTAATTAACATCCCGTTTTGAAGCAATTCGAGGGCTATTTCGGGACGGAACTCGTAATGCTGAACCGTGGGCAGATGACGAGGACGACAGCTGAGCTGGCCCTCCCTCTCCCAATTTCCGCACCACATCAGTGGGAGAATGTTTGACCCATGTTAGATTTAACGCGCACCAGGCTCACAAACACGGGGGATCTTCCGTAGAATGGGGTCTCGAACCTGGAGCACCCCGCGTCCGAAGCCGAAATCTTGCAATTAGGCCACCGCATCCCTACTTCAAATAAAAAAAATAAAATAAAAATCAAAGTATTGTACGTTAAATAATTTGGAAATTAATTTAAAATAGTTAAAATGTAACTTTAATAAAAAGAAAAAAATAAAATTTATTTTATTCTATAATTTCATTCTACTGGATTTTTTTGTAATTATTTTTCAAAAGATTGTCAACAATTGAATAATAACTATTGTTTACTTTCACAAGGTTTAACTAAGTTTATTTTGTCAAAACCAGTGATGTAAAATACATAGGTATTTATTTTTAAGGGCAAATACCTTGGATATTATCCAAAATGGGTATTTACCCGGGTATTTATTTTTCAATTAACTGTATTCTAATAAAGTACAGGCACTGCTGTGAAATATGACATCTCTATATAATATAAATATATATAGAATATATATTGAGCATAAGGTAAGGTAAAAAAAGAAAAACTAGTAATAATGAACCTTTTAAATTCGATAAAAACTAAACAAATGACTCAGGAAAAACAGAAACGCAATACTATATCATGGATCTTACATAAGATGCGTGGCTTAAATGTCAATCCCTTTTAATTACAATGAGTAAGTGAATGATGCATTTGCTGCTTTTTAAAAATGAGAGCTATTTTAACTAAATTTAAAAAAACAGAAACTGTCGAGTTTGCTTTTAAAATGATAAAGATCTGATAATAGAAACTAAAATTAAAGATACAATTGTTTAAAATTCTTTTTGGATTAATTAGTCAAAGTACCATACATACAAGAAATGTGAATTTCTTGTTGTTGAAACTGTTGTATTATTTGACGATGTATTAGATACACACACAGTTTACTGGTTAGGCGGGATTCATCTGGATCATGAACATCAATACTTAAATGTTCTTGAAACTCCAAATTTGATGTAGTTGTCATGGTTGGAATTTGATTAAAAGAAAATTCATTATCTATTTTATCCCTTTCGAAACCTTTTTTAAACCAACAGGACTTTTAAAATATTTTTTATATGTTTCCCCATTTTGCTTACATAGGCATGTTTGTACTCAACATTGCATACAACATTGGATAATTTATCCTTCTTAACATTAAAAAGTTCCAAGCAAGTATTTTTTGCCCTTTTTTCTTTCCCCCTACTTTTTAAGGTAAAATTTAGAGTTATATTAATAGACGTGAAGTAAAAGACTAACTATTCACTAAATCAAAACAAGAATGGTTGACTTCCAGCATGCCAATGTGAGTAAATTATGGATCACAAGATTCACTGGTGCTGTCTGTATAACATAAACGGTGTTAAAAATTATTATTCTATTGTAAGTGTCAAAGTTTAAAGCCAGAAGAAGTAAATTATTCCCCGATCCCGTTTTAGTTTTAGAATACTTTATTCTGAATCCAGATAGATTTTTTTTAGTAATTTGGTCAAAACTTTAAATTAAAAATTTTATAAACTATATATTATGTACATAAATTTTATATGTTTGATATTGAATCTCCATTCGCAAATACTTTTTTTTCTTTACAAAATACCCATTTTTGGGGTACTTATGTAATTTTTTGTTTCATTTTGAATCACAATTCAGAAACACATTTTTTTTTTGCAAAATATTCAGTGTATGGATATTTATTAATTTAATATTTTAATTTGAATCATCATTTTCAAATACTTTCTTTTCTGCAAAATATCCAGTTTCTGGGTATTTATAAATTTTATGTTTAATTTTGAATCACCATTCGCGAAGACTTTTTTTTTTTGCAAAATATCAAGTTTTGGGTATTTCTAAAAGTTTATATGTTTCCTTTTGAATCACCATTCAAAAAGTTTCTCCCCGCAAAATGCCCAGTTTTTGGGTATTTACCCAGGCCTTGGGTATATACCCAAAAAATATTTACCCACCCACTTGGTATTTACCCAACCCACATAAATAGTCAGAACAAATTAGATGAATTAGGATTCAGAAGCATATTCTGAAATCTAATTCGTCTTATTTATTTTAAGAATATTCTAGATTATTTTTTAAACAAGAACATATTCGTTAAACTCACTTCATAATTATTTTTTCGCAAAATAATGAATATTCCCAATTATAAGTTTTTATTTATTTTCAAATATTTAATCCTGCGATTTACTAAACCCATTCAACAAATACAAATTCCGAACCGGAAATATTCATTCTTGACACTTATTATAGAGAATAATACAAGGAACAGAAATAGTTGAAAATACATCTCAGAAGATTACAAAAATAAATAAATGAATAAATAAATAAAAAAAATAGAATGTGGTACTTTTCAGAAAAGTTTTCACACATAGCAAAAGTTAGGTTTAAATATTAGGATGTAAAGCTGAACAAGAATTTCTGTAAAAGAATAAAAATAAACCGAAATAAAAAAAAAACTATAATGTAGCATCCATATTATAATGAAGCAAAATATTCCTTTCAAGCGCGTTTATTTTTAAAACGTAAAGAAGAAACTTTTACACAATTTGGACAGAATTAAGCTAGTCTTTTGTGTTGAATTTTAAATTACAAATTTCATTCATAAACAGGGATTAAAGTTCTCTACAGACAACACGCGATTATTTTTAACTCTCAGTACTGAATATTTGTCTTAAACAAAGTTTTAGAGCACAATAATGCGGAATAAGAATTTTAGTAAATGCGAAATAGAGAAAAAGCTGTAATTTTTTCAATTTCTAAAACTGAAATCTCCACAAGTGATGATGCAGTCAGAATAAAAAACTTTATTCAATTGCTGAAAATTTATAAGTAAATTATCATCAGGATGCTCTTGTAAAAATTTCTAATGCGTGACACTTGTTTGCAGTTGCGAGCTTAGACAAAGGTACTCGAAATCATAATAAGGAAGAATTTGAACATACTTTATGATCATATCGCTCTGTAAAGAATCGATAGCAAAAGTCTGGGGGTTTAGTTTAGTTTATTTACATTTACATCACTTTTTGCAGCAACACGTGGGCTATTTTGGGACGGACTTCTTAATTTTGAACCGTGGTCAGATGACGAGAACGACACCTGAGCTGGCACCAACCTCCCCAAATTTCAGCACACCAGCGGGAGGATACGGTGGGATCAGGATCAATGGCAACTTTAAATCCTTACTTTGGTACGAATTAACAGGAAAGTTCTTCCGTGCTTTTTTCATGTGTCGAAGAGTTTTTAAATATATCGACAGTTTTTTTAAGTTGCGTATATAGCAATTTCCTTTTTAATTTTATATGTATGAATCAGTTATTTTTTGTGATTCATGCATTCATATGATTTCCGATACATATTCAAAGAAGATTGGCATATTTATTGCTATAAATGTCATGTATAATAACCCTTCTTACTCTGAAGGTTAGGCGCTAAAAGAGGATATTATCTCTAATAATAATTAAGAATATAATATTCGAAATAAATAATTTAGAAGCGACACTAAATGAAAAAAATGCATGAAAGCAAGATTTTTTATTCATTTTTTAACTACTATTACACAAAATTAGAAATATTTTTTTATTTATTTTGTCTCTCCATTGAAAGAATACGGCTTCAAAGACAGAAGCATTCCATTCTTGAAACACACTAGGAAAAATAATAAATAAAATATTTTCAAATTCTCACATTTCAAGATATTTCCAGAATAAAAGAATGTGACACTTTTCAGGAAAGCTTTCACTGACAGCAGAAGTTGGGTTTCAGCAATGGGATACAAACCAGAGCAAGGCTTCCGGTGATATTATACAATAAATCGAAATAAATATTTTAAATGGAAAGCACATAAAGTAATGAGGGAAATGATTTCTTTCTTGTGCTAAAACTTTCATAGAATTTTGACGGAGAGAACGGATGTTTGATGATAATGATAAGCGATTGAAAATGTTTAATTCTCTGATTTAAACAACTCTTCTAAACTAAGGTTTGGGTCATAATAATGAGGTAACGTTCATAAATACGAAAGAGAGAGAGAAAGAAAGAATCGTTTTAACCTGTAAAATTGGTTGATAGCAAAAATTTAAATTTTCGTACATGAGATGTAGTAAAAAAAAAATATTACTCTTATTTAGTTGTTGGAAATCCATAAATAAATTATTACATTGTCAATGAGATATTTTTAACACATTTTAAAGTGCAATAGTAAAAGAAGAAAGCAAAGCATAACAGATTATGCAATTTCAGAAATAAGACAGTCTATTTATATACTTTTCAACTCTCAAGAAAGAAAGGGAATGCGAATGTTCGAAAGACATGGTAAGAAATCTGCATAGTACAGGGTGTACACAAATGAAGCGACTCATTTCATAAATTAATAAAAAAAAACTAAAAATGTTGGAACTACAGTTTTTTTTAAAAATAAGAACGCATCTTAAAAGGTTTTATTTCATATACGTAACGCGGCATTACGCCGTTCAAAATCTGTTACAGCGAGAAAATTCCGCACGCAATAGCTACCGATCAGCAGCAGCCGATGCGTGTTTTCTGGTTCCTTTTTTTAGTTTTTCTTGAATATCGCGAAAACTCTTCAGTTTTTACACTACATGTGAATTAACAAATTAAAGAGAGTAAAATTCCCTACAAATACCTGCTTTTATTTTTCTTCCAGTTTTAATATTTTCTCAGATAATGACTCTAAACAAATTTTTGATTTCCAGTAATTTACAACATCCTAGACCACCGAAATGGCATGTTACCTATCTGAAGAAAAAATTTCGAGATACGCTCTCATTTAAAAAAAAACCCGAAGTTCCAACATTTTTAGTTTTTTAAAAACAATTCTTGAAATGACTCACTTCATATGTGTACACCTTGTGCATTAACTTCATTTAAGTGCTGTAGAGAAAAAATACTAACACCAGAAAGTAATGTGTTGATGCGAATTGTACGAAATTCTTTGATACTTTTGTTTGAATGTATCAGAGAGGTTTTAAATAAAGCAATGGCTGATAAGCTTGCACACTGCAATTTCATTTTAAACAAATAATAAACAATTTTCATCTAAAGATAGAAGTTTAGTCTATTTCTGATCCAACTGAGTGTTTCGAACTACAGTGCAACCCGGTCAACCGAAATAAAATGGCGGAAGCCGTTTCGGATAACGATTTTTTCGGTTAAGCCATGAACAGTGTTCAAGTGAATAGAAATAGTAATAGGTGTTCATTGAACACCTATTACTATTTTGTATCTAATTAGAATATGTAATTCTGAAATGTTTTGAGTGTAAATCGAATTCAAAACTCTCTTTATATGCTCCACTTATGTTCTTTATTAAAACTAAAAGTACATTTTTAGGTCGAGCATTCACCTCTCCGCTAGTGATAGCCCAGCGGGCTCTCGCGGTTATTCCCGCGCAGTACAGTACGCGTTTTTTGGATATGCGATTTCAGAGGCATTTCGGATAACCCGGGTTTCGGTTAGACCGAGTTCGGTTAAAAGGGAGTTTTGCTGTATTTGTGTTGAAAGATTTGCCCTCCAACCGAAATTGGAGTAATTTCTTCGAATTCTTCTCACTTTCAAAAATATCTCGAAACTGCTCAACTGCTGCAACCCACACATTTACATAGATTATCGCGCTGATCAAAAACGTCCTTTCTTTTTCTCCGTCTAACTTCTATGGAGATGGCATGAATTTATATTTCTAAGCCGAGTGTGTGTGCATACTTTTTTCTGTTTGGATTTAAATTTTGATGATGATATTCTCGTAAATGATGCTTGAGAAAAAGAAACCAAAGAAAATCTAACTTCTTAATATTCATTTTTATAAAATAAAAATACATTATATATTTGAGAATGTACATCAAAATGCAAGATTAATAAAATGATTTAATTTCTATTCACTTAAAACACAATATCACACAGTTCAGTTATGATAAACCGTTATTAATAAGCTTTAATGCGAGACTGTTAAAATAGTTTATCATACATAGTTTTGGTTTAGTTAGAAATACGTTCGTTTTGAAGCTATGTATGGGGTATTTTGAATGGATTTCGAAATTTTGAACCGTGATCAGATGAAGACGATGACATATAGGAGTAAAATGTTGATTTGCATTTGTAAATGAAGAATATTTTCTGAAGTAGAATCTTTTAGTGTTGAACTAAAAGTTTAAGCTACGTGGCATCAGATTAAAGAATTTAGCCTTTTATTTTATAACTAATTCAAGCTATGTACATTGAATTTACACAATCCTTTGTTTGGTCAGAAAAAAATATTTTAGAACTCAAATCTCAACCAAGAAATAAGACAAAAGAAGACGTCTCCAATTCATTTTCACTTCTGGCGTGAGAGTAAGCGTCTCGAGCAAAAACAACATTTTCTTGAAATAATTGGTAAAACAATCCTGAGACTGTACGTTTAGTACGAAAGTATCAACTTCGTTACAGTTACTTTCCCTTTTTCTTGTTTACGTCAATAAGTAATAAATGAAATTTTATCCTCAGATTTAGAAAACAGGATCCCCCCGAAAAAAATTCCAATAAGAGGCACGAACTAAATTCTAAACACGCTAAAAGAACAGAAAACTGAACTACTGTAAGATATACTGTAGAGCTTGCGGTTATTATATCGAGACAGAGAATATTTATCGAACTCAGTTTTAGTAAAGTGAAAATATTTTCAAATCTGTTTGACACACTTGAAAGGAAAAATTTAGTAACCTTAGTTAAAACTGAATTTTGGAGTTGGAAGATTATATATTAGTTTCTTATTCTCTATCGTTATCTGTTTTCGGAAAAATCTTGTACTTTCATGAATTTTTGTTTTACCATTCAAAAAAGAAACGACAACGTTTGTTTAAGTTTGGTTTATGACTTAGTTTTATGCGAATTTTTATTTCAAAATAAAGACAACAACTAATTAGCCCTAATAAGAATTTTAAAAATTTAGAGTGAAAATAAATTAATTATAAAACACACAATAATACCAGTAACAGTAAAACATGTTAAACTAACATGAAGCATTTTTCTCTTTTATACGAAAAAGCTTAAGGTTGGAAAATATTATTAAGAAATGCCATCAATGAACATACTAAAGTGGGATAATCCGGGTCGACATACGTGGTGAAAAAAAGAGAGAAAATGCAAATTTTTGCATATCTACATACATAAGAGAATAAAAACGTTGGATGAGTAACACATTTTTTTCCATTTTTCCAAAAGATCTTTAAATTCATTGATATCTTTCATCAAAACTGATAATTTAGAGAGTCATTCGCACAGTTGAGTGGGAGAGATAATTCTGTTAATATTAGTCATATTCCTTGTATTGTGTGAATCTGAATTTTGTAGTTACCTGACAGAGTTGTTTCGGGTATGCAACAACAAAAGCAACAACAACAAGCAACAACAAAAACAACATTCTTTTAAAAGTTGTGTGCATCTTCAATACCAAACTAAAATGATAATTATTTTTTGGATACATCTTGTATAAAAGAGCACATCCGAAACTGCTAAGAAATAACAAAATACATCATCACACAATAACTCACAAGATGCGTTGCAAATATAACTTCTTTATTGCAGGCTTGAATGACTGTATTTCGAGACAGAATAAGTAACACTTGAAACAATACCTGTCAACAACAACAACAAAAATCCAATCAGTTTAGAAATTAGAAGCTCATGATTTGATATTGGAACTTTTATCCTTAAAAGCCAACTAACATGACCAGGAAACACTTAAGATGTGACTTAAGCTTCTTACGTAATGGTTTTGAGAAGCCAACTGTTTGACTTCGTCTCCAAAAGTAAAATAAATCCTTTAAAATTTGTTTTTAGTAAAATAATGAATCGAAACCATACAGCAATAACATAATTTACGTACAGAGAAATTAAGTTAGAAGTTCATACAAAGAAAAGGACATACCATTAGGCACAACACTATGGGAAAATGCTGAAGTAGTAACACAACGAAAAGAAGGCAGGGGCTGCTTTGACCTTGGAAAACGATGCCTGTTTCTCCACTTCTGTAAAGGAAAATAAACTAACTTTAGTAATAATCTGTGATGATTTGAAATGTCATATATAGTCATAATCACTTAAAAAATTAGCAAATAACATACATTTGAACCAGTCTTCTTACAAAATCACCATTTATTTTACAAGATTTTCTATTATGGTGTAGTTAATATATATCACATAGCTAAATTAGCTCTCTTTGCGCAAAAATGTTTATGTTTTTTCAGGCAGACGATAATTCATTTAGTATTCGAAATAAATTACAAAACTGGGATATTAACAATGCGTCATTACTTTGCTTATTATTAGTCGTATATTTTCAAAAGCTCTTATTTCTAATTAGCTTAATATATTATATTTTGTGACCTTATATTTCTGAATTTTACATTTGAAGTTGGTAGAATAAAATTCATCGACTGCTTCGGCAGTCGTGTTCTCCCTGAATGATCACAAAATTTAAGAATTCAAATTCATGCATATGGCAAATAATAAGTATTCCTAAACCGCAAGTCATATGAGTAAAACAGGGAAAAGTTCTGATATGTTTGGTGTGTAATTTTTTACACAGTTAACTCGTGTATAAAGCATATTCCACGCAAGAAGGACATTCATAATAAACTCTCATACGCATATTTGCAATGAAAAATAAGCTATTGCGTTAAATTTTTATAATCATGAAAAGGAAGAAATTTCAAGCGATACCTATAAACTTCATGAAAAAGAAAAGTCTCTAGTAATAACTTTAAAGATTACTGCTTCTTCTTTAACCACTTACGAAAAATTTCGATAAAAAACATTTCATCGTCCTGAGCATGTTTCAAACAAAGATGGAAAAACATTTGAATATAACAAAAAATCTAAAATAAAACTTTATTTACATACAATATTAACCATACTAAAAGGAACGCAACTAACTATTAAGCAGACAAGCAAGTTAAATTACCGGGCTTAAGACGTATCGTGTCTAGCTAATTTTAAAAGAAAGTGCAAGAAAAAGAAAGATTTTCTTAATCTTAGAAAGTTTACATAACATTAATAAACGGAAAAACGCTTTCTACATATTACGACATTTCTCCAGATAAGAAAAATATCTCCCAAAACGGCAAATTCAAAAAAGTCCTTAGCAACAAAAAGAAGCAAATAAATTGTATAAATTAGAGACATAAGAAAGTTCAACGGTAGATTAAAAGAAATATACCATCAGTTTTAAAGTGTAGCAAAACAAGATTTAAGCATTGGTATTATATATTTAAATCACATAACTTTTTGGGAGTGTTTTCAATTTCCTTTCTTTTTATCTCTAGAGAATTTTTGTAATACTTTTTACTTTATGTCTTCACATTATTCTTTCTTTTAGTTTTCATAGATATAGAAAGTAGGAAGATTGTTTTAAAATAAATGAATAATAATTCAAAAGAATTCACAATAATCGCTGATCATTTGATAAGTTTTTATAGATCTCAGAAAGAAAAATATTTTTTTAGACAACGAAACATATTCAAAAATGATAAAATATTTTTTTTATGATTCACGACTTACATTTTAAAAAACATTTTAGTACAAATGAAAAGATTTTACATACTTTTTTTAGTGTAAAGAAAAGTGTAATTTAGTGTTTTAAAAAAGTAATCTTTTACATAAAGATTACACTTTTAAAAGACCACTGCGGAGATTCGCTAATCGTGAAAAAAAAAAAAAAAAACACAAAAACTCAACAACATATAACCAGCGTTAATATCTTCGTTACATGCGGTTCGGATGCTCAACAGCAGATTTTCCCCTCCTTTGAGTACGGGGCTGGTACAGATGGTCTAGCATTAAACCATAAGGATTTAACTCACCATGCGGAAGTTTATTTCGGATCTCTAATTCCCCTCTAGATAGTTTTACTCCCATGTGTTGTTTTATCACCTAATGTGGGATGGATAGGTCTACTACTAATGAAGGAAAACAAGACTAGCTAATCCTAAGGATAGCTGAAAGCGAATGACGATCTTCTAATGACATGAAAGGGAGGAAAGCATTTTCCGGCACCGTTTTAAAACGTGTCCAGATTTCATTCAATGGTACTCTAAAGGTCAATACATGAATAATCAAGGACAAATGATATTATATCGTGTACTTTAATTTAACTAGTATAATTTTTTAAAATATATATATATATATTATGCTTTAAAAATTGCTGAATATGAACAACATATAATTTAAAAAATAAGGGATTTGTCTTAAATTTAAAAAATAAGGGAACTTTCTCAAATGACAGAAATTATAATTAGATTTGGACACAGCACATGCTCACTAGCAGTGGTTAGATTTTTTTTGTTGTTGTTGTTGAATGCAATATAACGGCGGATTGAAAGGCTTTGGAGAGCTTCCTTAAAATTTCGAGTCTCAGTCAGGTTCCTATAAAAAAATTTATGCGTAAAGTTTTAATGAGACCATGGTAGAATCATTGTCTCAGATCCTCAAGGATCACCAAGTGCTAAATTCAGCAAGGGGCCAACCAGCGTACATTCGAAATGCAAAGTGGAAGCTTACAGAACAGAGTGTAGATTGAGGCATCATCTTTGTCATACAAGATTTCAAAAGTACGACATCCGTCCCTAAAATTACAAGTTTAGTTTCAAAATGGAAAATTAATCACACAAATAAAATTTGAGGCTGAATATTTATAATAGAAAATGCAGTAAAACTTCGATTAACCGCCATTTTCTATTATCCGTCATCGTCTAAATACATTTCTGTATATTACTACTGTTATGTTGAAGTTTATGTTGATCGTTTTACAAAATTAAATACAATATGTATCTAAGATTCAATTTTAAAGGATTTTAATTTCATTTTTGTCCCAAGCCAGCAGTGGAATCACGTAACTGTATATGTATTAAGACATTTCTTTTATCCTTCTATTCGGTTATCCGACACAGCCCTGGTCCGGACGATGACGGTTAATCGAAGTTTTACTGTAACTTGATTTGATAGGAATGTGTGGCGGCCTCTCGAACCTTTCTCATTGTCATTGCATTTCATCTCTCGCCTTGTCATGGGCGGCAGGTGGAGCTTTATTCTTTCCTGCCGGATGCAAAGAAGATGCAATTGTTCTGCCCGCGCACTATTGGTCAACGTATTTATACGAGCGCCTTTGTCAGTTCGCACACAGACAGACAGACAAACAAAGAAAGAACAGCAACACAGTATAGCCAACTCACTTCAGTAAAGAATGAGCCTTCTTGACTGGATCTACAGCAACGGCACGAGCCATCTCGCTTAAGTGGAGCATGAGTCTTCCCGGCTGGGTTCAGATTTCCCTCATATGCAATTGGATGAGGCTTGTTAATAATCAGCTATGTAGTAATCCAGATGTACCTGTAGTCCCTTCTCTCCTCACGGAAGGTGTGCTTCTACTCACCAAGTGTTCTTGTGTATATGGTAACTTTCAAATACAAGATGTATAATCCTGATTCTTGTTCTGCAGTTATTTTTTGTTTAAATGTTCCAATGTTCCAAGTGACGAGTTAATTTTGCACAATATACCTTGTTGAAATGTAAAAATAATTGTTTATTGTTGAACTTTTTGCCTGGAGCAACATTTGCAACTTGCTGATCTGAGTCAATGATGAAGCAGGGCATATTTTGAGGTATCCTCTAGCACCTTCAAATGCTTAGCCAAAACTTCAGACAACAGGCTAGATGAAACCTCAAATGTCCTTACAAAGAGGATTGTGGCGAAAGAACCGACAAGTGGTTTCCTCCACTTTCACGTCATTCGAATATGAGATTTCCCATTCTTTTGATTACTTGTGAGATTAACTATTCTTGCCTTTATTATTAGCGCTAAATCTGGCTGTCACACATATGAAGAACTGGAGAGTTATTGGGTGATTAGAGACCGCACGCTCTTAAAAAGGATACATTAGTTACAAGATTTATATAGGTTAGTTTTGTAAAATAGAAGAAAAAAAGTTGTGAAGGTGATGGCATTTATAAACATGATAACGGAAAAATTTTCAACGGAACCATGTTGGTTATATTATCAATACTCATATTCAAAATATCATAAACAGACAGCACGACCGCATAACTGTCACGTTCAACTTCAGCAGACGAAACTCCCGCTGGTCTGAAAATGCGTTACTAAATAGCATTGAGGCATTTTGCATACATTTTGCATACATACATTTAGCATACATTTTGGCGATGCGCCTTCATATCCTTAGGTTCGTTTATCGTTAGGTTACCGATTCACCACAATGTCTATGATGTTTTAACTTTAATTTTAAACCAAGAATGTGCTTTAGCATAAATTGAATGTGCTATGTCCAGAAGTAGGTAAAAAAAACTATCCGCTGATATGTTATTCATCGCTGTAGACTTTGTATTAGTAGAGAAAAAGGATGGCGATACTAGAAAATAACATACAGGGTGGTCATAAATTAGTGAACCCATTTCAAAAATTAATTAAAAAACCTAATAATCTTACAACTATATATATATATATTTTATAATGAGAGAGCAAATAAAGTTTTTTTTTTTCAGATAGGTGCAGTACCATTACGGCATTCTAAATTTGCTTCAGCGAAAGATTACCAAACGCAATGGCTACCGATCAGCAGTAGCCAATGCGCGTTTTCTGGTTTCCATTTTTAGTTTTTCTTGAATATCTCGAAAACTATTTATTTTTCGAATTACAATTTTAACGAATTAAAGAGCATAAAATTTCCTAGAAATGCATGCTTTTATTTTTCTTGTAGCTTTAATAGTTTCGCAGATAGTGGCTCTCAAAAATGGGAGATGTCCAATAATTTACGACCACTAGACCGCTGTAACAGCGCGTTACCAATCTGGAAAAAACACCTTTTTAAAATGTGCTCTCATTAGAAAAAAAATGTAGTTGAAACATTATTAGTTTTTTAAATTAATTTTTGAAAATGGGTCCAATAATTTATGACCACCCTGTAGAATGGAGGCTTCTCAGTATAATGACAATTGTGGTTGGATTCACTCTATCTCAATGCTACAAATGTGAAGAGTATATTATTATAAAGGTAAAGGATGCTACGTTTACCTGTCTGTAAAAAAGTGAAATGATAAATGCAAAAAAAGTTCGTAGAAAAGTTGGATATTAAAAAAAGAAGAAAAAATGCTTCCAAAGGTTATTTTTTTTCTTGTTGCGCAATAGTTTAATAATTATTTAAAGCACATAATTCATTAAATCTGTTTGGCAAGCTCTGTCCTAATTTTGGTAGCTAATTATAGACATCAAAACATCTCAAATATTCAAAAGTTTTCCGTATCTGGAATTTCGTGAACCTATTCAGTTATCTATATTCCACAAAACACAAATGAAAAATTTAAATAAACAAGTTTCTGTTCTGAAGATAATTAAGCAATTATATTTAAACATTAGGAGGGGGGAGGGGAAATCGTGAAAGCTTTCTCAGATAATTTTTTTTAACATACGAAACCGTACCCTCCCTTACGAAGGATATTGCAACGGCAATGTCTTATAATTAAAAGAATTTTTTATAATTTATGTCACTAGTTGATTTATTTTCAAATACATGCACAGTCATAAAATCCAAACTTGCCACTTGATTCAATTTTTAAAATCCGTAGTAATTCAAAATTTACAACGTGCAAATGTACACAAAAATGTTTCTTAAAAAATAAAACGCCGCATAGAAATTAAATCATTTCACTTTCATATTACTTTGCTGCCGATAGATGGCAGTGCGTCAGCTGTAAGCATTAGCTGCTAAAAACGTGGTTTTTCTCGCATTACGTACATTTTACTACATGAAAAATTCTAGACCCTTATTTTTTCTCTCAATTCTGATACGTTGCCGCCTTGTTTTCAGAAAAAAGTTTCTTGCTCGGAGGTGTTTAATCTTGTACGAAAACATTCGGGTGAAAAATAATTCATGCGATCGATAGGAATTGAGTGTAAAAACAAGTCGTTATTTTTTCTTATTGCCTTCGAAAAATAAAATAGAGGCGGAAAAAGTTTTTCGGCTTCCTTTCTACCCATAGTGTGTATGCAGCATGAAGCGTAGCATATTGATTATGCATTTACCCCAAGAGATATGGAATATTTTGGAGCGTATCGGCCGTAAAAATAAATTCCCAAGTTACGTTTCAAGCCGTGAAGTAGCTTGATGTTCCTTTCCCGATTCGACTATTTTCGAAATGGAATAAAATTTTCTCCAACCGTGAGCTCTAAGAACAAAAAATTTTCCCAACTTTTTTTTTATTCCAACACAGAAGTTTAGGTCTAAAAATACGGCTGACGAAATTTATTTGATGTCAGACAAACTTTGACGTCCTCCAAGTGCAAAGAGGAATTGGAAACGGTTCTTTGAAAATAGTTCCTTTGGAACTGGATTTTGAATTCGGACATGAAATAGAGGTTGTCATTTGTGGATCTTCAAGTGATAATGTTTCGTCCTAAGAAACAGAAATGACCACAAAAGTTCGTTTCTACATTCTTATTTTTAAATATACCGCAAATTGAATTACATAGCAGGCGTTTCTTAAATTAACTTTTTACAAATACGTCTTTATTAGCATAATAAAAGGAAGAAAATATTCTTAATACACAACATTTTAAACATATAAAAAAACAAGGAGGTTAAAACAAAATCGTGAAAGAGTGAGGCGTTGACAGAAATAATTGGTATTATAATCACATTTATAATACATTTTAATGAATATGTAGGGATTTTCTTTCTCGTGATATTCATTGCGGCTTAATTTCTTCATTTTATTGTTTTCAGCGCCTCAGGTTTTTACGATTTTGTTTTGATTTCAATATTTTTGATAAAAATTATTTTCTGCTTCCGAGCACATCAATGAAAGTGTGTTTTTAAACACATATAAATCTTTATTATTTTGACTTATAAGTTTATTTTTGACAGAAATGTTAAAACACATCAGAGAAAAGAACTGAACTGTTGCGTGTAATATAAAAATACTTCATCACAGCAATACATAACAAAATTTAATATACATACAAGTGGCGTAGCGAGGGCAAGTGGCGCTTGGGTCATAATATGATTTTTTGCCCCTCTCTTGTTTTGTAAACCGGCTTCCAGGGCAAGGTATTTTTTCGCCCCCTCATCGTATTCGATTTTAAAAAGTGATATAAACTCAATGTTTTTTCACCATGGCCAGTGGCGTAGCGAGAGCAAGTGACACTAGAATGTATATCTTTCAAATAATCAAAACATTTCTTATATTTTCAATATATACATATATTAATCTAAAAATTAAAATGAAGTTACCTTTATTTTAATTTACATATATAAACTAAATAAAGATAGTTTGATTACATACTATTACTGCTATGAAAAAGACAACCCAGAATTGGAATTCCAACAATCAAATGCCAATCGGTCTTGAGAACCGATATTTGTCGCATTAACCTAGATTTGTGGCGCCAATCTTCTGCGAAAGCCAATTGTTGGAAAAACAAAGAAGTAGGGGAATAAATCTCCAAAATCTTTCAAGATTAGAAACGAGAAAGTATATAACTTAAAGCATACCAGTTCAATAATACTTGAGTAATAATTATTGTTATGACTTGAGCGTTATCCTAAAGACAATTCCGCATTTAAAGTGAAAATATTATTTCTAAATTAGGCTATTAATACTATAATAAGCATCATTAAAAATTAACCATAAATTTAACCTTTGATAATAATATATATTATTTTGGAAATGTACATAAAAATAAAAATGAATATATGATGCAATCTTATTCTTAATCTAGTGGCGCCATCTACATATGAAGTGAAATACTAATATCGTTGTGAATTCCAATATATATGATCACATCAAAAATAAATCTAAAAGACTATTAATTTAATGGTGTTAAATATTTCATATTAACATAAGCATACATGGAATTTATAGGATACTCACATCTCATAGCATTTGCAATAAATGTATCAATATATGACCTCTGTTTATATCTGTCTGTGACTAAAATAGTGCTTCTATGAATATAATTTAAGACGATATTTCTATAAATTTGACTACTGATGTTGCTATTCCAAAAAGGTAGCTTGTTTATATTGAACTGAAAAGTGTTTCTTTTATCATAAATCTCAGCGCTTAATTTATTATCATCTATTTTAATTTCAAGATCTAGAAAATCAGCAGAAGAAAAACCGTCATTAGTTTTTAGTAACATCAAATACTCTGGATAAAAGTGTATATATATATATAAAATGTTTTCGCTATTGTAGTCGTTGAAAATAAACATAGGCCGAGTAATTAACTAATTTCTTTTTATTATCGATAGGAGAGTGGTGGACACGTGCATCTCCGTTTAGGTTACAAGCGAAACTGCACAGAAAAATCCCTGTATTCTCTCGGATAAGGGAATAACATGGACACGTGATCAAAGTGAAGGGAATATTGGGTATTTTTAATACGTTACGTAGGCGTTTCAGGGAAAAAAGTTTGGTGCCAAAGAGACGCCGTCATGATTTTCTGTCGGCACGTGAAAGCAATTAAGTATTCTTTTAGTAATAAATATGCCAAAATGAGAGATTTAGAACGAAAAAGGAGTTTTAGAAAAGTGATTTTGGAATACATTAAGATTTTAAAAATATAATATTAGAATTTGGAATAAAACTAAGCGAGATTATTACATATATATATATAGTGTGTGTGTGATATTTTAAGTTTTTAACTTTCTTAAATCATTTTTAACGACACCTAATTTTAATTACTTCTACTTCCATCGCAATAAACGCACTACGACTTTCATTTCGAGTCACGAGTCTTTCCGGGGAAATTCCCTTCTCTGAGTACTTAAACTTTCTACGCATTCCTATCTGCCCTTTTTGATTCAAGCATGTAAACTGACAACAACATTGCGCCGCTCAGGCGTTACCTCTTTAATCCTGGTCATGGATAATAGCAAATTATGATTCTTTTGCGTACTGAAAACTAACCTAAATTATCCTCAATGATGGAATAAAGAAGATTGAGCCAAATATTGTCTTTTCCCTGACCAAAATGGAGTACACTTCACATTTAAAGCCTGATCTTATATTTATGTATATATGCGCCAGAAATCTAGATTAACAAGACGAACTAGTCCACAGGCTAGTTAGCCATTTTAATTGTTGGAATTTCAAATAAGAATTGTCTTTTTCAAGTTCGGTTAATTATCAGTGCTAATAGTTTTATGTCAAGCTTTTCTGTATCTTGAATGTATGATTATGGAATGGAATAGTTTAATTTAATCATAATAATTATATATATTGTAAATATAGTACGGCTTGTGTACAATGCTGAATTGATATTTGACGTCATTATTTACTATATACATATTTATTTATTTATCCCAATCGTCAGCAGTGGCTTAAAAAACGTAAACGGGCAAAGGATGTGATGCTATTTTTACGCCCCTTCATCATAATTATCTTTAAAAATGGCATAAACGTGATGTTTTAACTCCATGGCGATCTCTAAAACTGGCGCCCTGGGTGTCTACACCCCCTACCACCCCCAGTTGTTACGCCACTGTATACATACAGTTTTAATTGATGGCATATGGAAAGGAAGCTGGCATTCTAGTTAAGAAAGTTTCAGTAAAGTGATTCGTATCAAGGATTTTTTTACATAATAATATTGAAGTACTTGGCAGAATATGGTTCTAGAATTTTTCGATACCCAACAAATTTTATGCGCCGTCACTTGGGATTTTCACTCATATTTTAAGATATAATTGCATGAATTTTCAAAAATATCACCAGTAATTCAATTTTTCGATTTTCATAACACCGGGATAACTTTCCAAAAGGTGTATTTATCACAATATATTTAGTCGTAGCAAATGAGTTCAATAAAGTAGCAAATACGACTACAATAAAATAATCCTCTGTATAATCATGCTAAGCAGATAAAATGCCGCACAAACCAAAGACTGTTCATAAAAGGTGTACAATTTAGTACCTAATAAAAACAGCGGGAAACAGAGCTCTGTTGAATTCATCGTATAAATAAAGCGAGCGAAAAGATTTAACGTCTGCGGTAGTCAGAATAAGAACGGCGTGGAAGATATATAGAAATACATGCAAAGAACGTGAGAATGTTGAACAATATTTGCAAAAGCAGGAATGTGTAATATATCATTACTTGGTGAACTTCAATAACCGAATAAACCCCTTTTTTATTCAGGTTAATAAAAAGCTTTTAAATTCCGGAGCAGAACATCAAAAACCCTTCCCGATTTCAAATTTAAGACTACAAAAAAAAAAGAGAGAGAACGTATCGCGACATTTTAAAGTTATGGTAAATCGTTTAATCATCTGGATAGTGAATGCCTCTTCAACATGTTTCTTGGATTTATGTCCCGTTTCGAAGATTTAGGAATAATATTGTTACGAAATTCGTATGGTGAAAGCAGTCCAACAAGGAGGTTAAAGGAAAATGAAGCTTTATTCACGAATATTCCGGAAAACACGAAGCACAAGAAAAACAGCATTTGTACGAATTGGCAGCACATACAGACAGCAAAACGCGAATAATAACAGTAACAGCACCAACAATAGCGGTCAGCGTTTAACAGCTGACCAATTCGCACTGCCAACAGAACTCCAAAGAGATTCATTCCTCGTTCGAGTAGCTCGGTATTTATATCTTTACCGACAGGATGTGACGTCATATGGAATGTTATAACAGGGTTTCCATACTTCGGTTCTTAATAGAGAAAGAGGGATTATTCTTGTATTTTCTGGGACCTTCATTTTGTCGCTAAGGTCGGGGGATATAGGCTTCCATTAACCCGGTATCCAATGAAAATCTTTGTAAATGTCTCTTCCCAACCTTAAGACTAAGATTGCGGAAAACAGCATTACAGGTTCGCAACAATATGCTAGTTAATTTTTTAACACTCCAAAAACTTCCATCTGAAAACATTTGACATTTACAAATTTATCATCTTCGCATACACACAGGCTGCCACGACTTCAAGGAAATAATATATTTGGATTTTGAACTACAATCAAAAGGTAAATAATATTTAAGATACTTGGATAAATGGGCAAAAATTCTTTGCCATATGCAGTTAGAAAATTCATAAGTTTCTAAAAAATTATTTTTATGAACAAATTATTTGGATTTTATTTATTACTGTAGATTATTGACATGTAGTCAATAATTTACAACTGTTCATCATTTCTATAAATAAATAAAATCCAAAAAACACAAGAAAAATGTAAATAAATGGAACGTTTTAAAACGATGATTTGATCCAATTTCTGTTATCTCAAATAAAAACTCCTAAATGAACTCTTAAAATAACGTTACATGAAAAAAAAAAATAGTTGTCATTCAAATTATCCAAAGTCTATCAGCAAAAGAAATAATTCAGCATAAACGTTCGACTCTACCATTTAACGTGACAGGATAAACTGAGCCAAATCGAATCAGCTCACTTTTAAACCTGCGAGCACGTAAAAGTATGCAATAAAAGCTGCTCTTGCTCTCCAGCGTGTAGAATCGCTAAGAAAGACCTTAATTGCTTTGCAGGCCTCTTCATTGATTTGTAAAAAAATATCAATTTCCCTCTCTAACGATTTATCTTTTTCTGGGGAAAAAGAGATATGGCGAAATTAAATGCGTTTCGGAAGTGTGATTAGAAAGAAGGCTTGATGAAAAGGGAAGTTAAGCTTTCCAGTGTTGGGGAGATTTTAAACAATGCGTCCATGATTTACATCTCTTCGGATGAAAAAGTATTCCCTTTTTTCCATAATACACTCTCAAATTTTTGTTAAGAATAAAGTTCCTAATAAAGGGCGCGACAACGCAGCGGATGATCTTACTACTTTCACAAAAGCAAATCAAGTAAAGAAAATGGTATTAGTTCTGTTTGTTTAAATGATAAATCGTTTTAACTTTCTCCTTACGAAGCATACAAAGATAAAGAATTGCAATTGTCACAGGAACTTGACCGCGATATTTTGATGTATCTTTACATTTTAGACATACCTCCTCGCATTTTTGAAGTCTGTAGACAAGATTATTCAGAAACGAACGAATTCAGTTAGACGAATGGAATTTGGGATGTGGTCTAAACACCAATTTTGTAGATTTCTATCAAATTTTGGATGAAATTCATCACAAACAAGGATATCCATCTATCTACCTGCGTGCAAGTGAACACGCTGACTCAATCGTGTTCATAATCCTTATTCACATTTTGTTTCGTTGAGTACATCCTCTATTTCTCACCGCTATCTTCTTCTTGACCATAGAAATGGTAATTCAGGGTTGGTATTCCATTCCCATTATCATGGTAATTGAAATGTTTTAGCAAAAAATCTTTCGTAAAATACAAATTAACTTAAGCAGTTAAAGTTAAATGTCAGAATCTTCTAAATATAGCAATGAATTTTAACTAACACTCCTCAAAGCAGTGTTCAAACGACACACCCACAAAAATGAATGAATAGCCACGAGGCCAATCACATCATTGCGGTATTCAGTGGGAAATAAATCAAATTTCAAAAAGAATGAAACTAAAGATAAACAAGAGAAAGACAAAAACATGAATATCTTCATAAAAATGCTTTATCGATAAAGACTTTACTTCGAAAAATTTTAGAGCGTGTTATTTTACAGTAAATATCTACCTAAAATACCATTCTGGTAGACAGAAAATCTAAATTATATGCTGCAGTCAATTTAAACAAACTAATTCCAACATATAATGAATGAAATATTCATATTAACACGGCCTTTGGCTCAAAGATGTTAACAATTTAAAAAAATGTTTTTTAAAAATAAGCTTGTATTAGTGTACTAGAAAGAAGAAAATTTTTGACGCATTGCGTCAAAAATATTAGCGCCAAAACAAAATGGTCAAAGAGCAAGGCTCTGATAAACATACTCTACGCGAATTGGAATTTTATTCACATTTATAATATATTTCAGTTTTTAATGAATGTTTAGAAATTCTCTTTGTTACGGTAATCATCGTAGCTTAATTTCTTAATCGTATTGTTTTCAGTTCCTCAAGCTTTTAAGATTTTGTTTTGACGTCCCTATTCTTAGTAAAAAGGTTTCTTGACTCTAGAACACTAATCAAAGCGTCTTTTTAAAACTTTTTAATTTTATTATTTTCTAGTTTTCAGTCTTTAGTGTATCTCATAATTCTTTATTACAAATAGTAGTATAAAATTTTAAAATCAATTTTCCTCAAATCCACTACCGGATGGAGCCTTTCTTGTAGATTTAAAATTAAACAATTAAGTTATAAAAATATCAAATATTCTATTGTCATCGGTACCATTCAAGTGTACAGAATTTCAGAACTCTTACGTCAAGAAATGAATAAAAATAGATTACAAAATTCCATATTTACAAACATGAAACAAGTCACGTCAAATAAAAGCGAGACAAAACAGCAAGGAATTTTAGACGATCAATGAATATTTTATCCTTACAAAACGTTTCATTAAACTTTCCTGCTGACGTAAACAAAAACATCATGAATGCTTAGAAAGTTAACTGGATTGCAAATCCGCATAAAACTGCAACGGAAAAGAAATGCATGAAAATTTATGGCAAAGAACATAATACTAATACTTTTGAGATGAAGGGGATAAAAAACAGGTGAGATAAAATTAACTAATAAAATTTAAAACTTTACACTTTCTGGGCATGTTTACCTTATTTCACTATAGAAATAAACTCATAAAATATTTAATTAAACTTCTTTAGAGTCGAATTTCTGTTACGATCCGTTGTATGAAAACGTTTATAGCTTTATGCCGAAACTTTAAAAAGCAGACCCAGCATCTCCAAGGCAACTACAGCTACCTTCTCCAAGATCTAAATGAACCATAAAAGTCTTTTTTTCCCTTTGGCATCGCAGCACGTTTTACCAATTTTCGAGGACGTTCCGTCTTCTTTCTAGAATATGAATCACCCAGTCCATGTAAAAACTTCCCTATTCCTTACCTTTTCCATTAATGCCAACATATTAAATAACAAAGAAAAAAAGTGATATAGAAAAAAGTCACCGTAGGACCTAATAGGTTGAACTTTCAAACCAAGAAAAAAGTTTTCCAAGTATCGCGTTAAGAGCATTCACAACTCGTCGCGCTATTCAAGGAATATAGAACACATTTTATAAACAACTTCAGTAGAGGCGAGAAAAAAACTGAAAGTTCCATTCCTTTTATTTACTTATTTTTTGTGGTCAAAACAACTTGAAAAACTCTTAGTAATAGTTTGCTAAAGCAGTGGATAGGGTTCAGAAGTAAAAATGTGTTTTACGATCTTAAAAGACAATAAAATCACAAAATTGATTGTTTTATTTTACTTTACAAAGATCTCCAGAAGACGGACATAGCGAGATCTGAGACGACAATTCATGTTAACAAATGATGGAATATTAACTATCAATTTGGATATTTCAAATTTACAAACCTGAAATATTCAGAATGAAATATTTTTAACATTACTAAAAAGCTCATAAGTTTTATTGAAAAGCAAATATTCAATAAATCTTATCGGACAAATGCTGCATTCGCTAAATTTGAAAAAAAATGTATCCAAACACCATTTACAAAAGAATCTATGTAACTTTTTAATCTTTATATTTATTAAAAAAGAATTCAGCAAAGCATAACAAGTCGCGCAACATTCAAAAACTCTTTCTAGCGATTAATGCCTTTTTAAACGGAGAACGTAAAGGCGGCAATCTAATTCTTGCCACGTGTTGTTCAACAATTGTTAAAGAACACTAGACCCAGCACACGTTATTCTATCTTTCAATGTTTTCAACATCACACATGCCTTGATATAACTCCAAAAGAACAGGAGAACGTGAAATCGAAGGCATGGTCATCCTTTTCAATCCGCTAGGCAGGAAATTTTTCATTCAGGAACCGACGAACTATAGAACCCACAATGAGGGGTGCTTTATGGTCTTCTGCATTCACAACAACGCCTAAATTGTCTTTAAAAAGAAATAGCCGATTTGATTTCATGTAACCACAAAAATCTGTTGGGTTTTTTTCTTTCATCGACGCTATTTCATTACAAATTAACTTTCGATTCACTGTTCACGTTTATGGACTATTTAAGCAATCTAATTGACGATAAAAAGAGACTAAGGATAAGGTTATGCAATGATAAAATTTGACATTACTATTTTCAACGGTTATTTCGTGCTAGTTATTTGCATTTTGCCTGCTAATGCGTGTATTTTTTAATCAGGGGAACACTTTTTATCACCCAGTATTTATTATCACTCATGCTACAATGAACATTCAAAATACTTAGTCATTTAATTTTTGACTATTTCTGGGATGCTATGAAATTTTTATAATAATTTTCTATTCTGAAAAATATTTGATATATTCTTTCCTTTCTGAGAATCTTATTCTTCTTTTACGATGAAAAGCTTATCTGAGAAGATGCAAAACTTTTCATAAAGTTTACTAAGGGTTTGAATGTCTGCCAGTCAAAGAAGAGTCTGTATTGCAAGTAAATTTGAGGAGGATTATCGAATGTTTAAAAATGTAATTCACGCTTTATTTATGAAAGGGAATAACCCATTTGTTCATCCCAAAATTTTTGCACGCAAATGCATCCAGCCACCTGCGGTTCATGCTCATTTTATTTCGTGATTCCTGCACTTAAGTGGTGCCCAGCGAACACGCATATTGCTCCCTGCAAGAACATATCGTTGTAAAATTTTGTTACATAAAAAAAAGAAAACCAAGTTCGAAAGTTTTTGTTCGAACCACCTATTTATTTTAAGATATAAATTACAACATTTCATCCTATATATTAAATTAGATAAACTTAACTAAAATAACAAATCTTAGTGATCTAACGGTGATTTTTAAAGACAAGAATCCTAGAAGTCTTACATTTAATGATACAATCTAAAAAAATTAATACAAACATAAATAGTTATTTAAATATATTTTTTATCTTCATAATCACTAAATATATTATTTACCGTAAAGCAATAGTCTATGGCGATTAAGCTAGACGTTTAACTCGGAAATAGTTCGGATGAAATGCCAAGGAAACAATTTTGGCATTTGTATGAAATTAGTTATTCTTGTGTTTATTTCCTTTTAAATTCATGATGAAAAACAATTCTAGCATATTAAAATTTTTTCGGTAGACATTAAAAATTTAAAGAAAAAATAAAACTAACTTGAGCAAATTTCAGCTCAAGTTAATTTTGCATCCACGAAAGTTGAAGCTGGCTTTATGTTTTCGTAAATGTGAATTATGAAGTGGTCACCATATTGTGCATACCCTTCTGACACTTTTAAACATGCATCATAATTTGGAATATCTATTCAAGTAATAGATTCAAAATGAAACTGGTCTCTTCAAGGTAGGGAAGAGTGGAGTAAAACCGGGTGCCCTTGACCCTGGTGCTACTATTTTTCCTATCTAACAGACAGATACTGAATTACACTCTACTAGTCAAGAAAAAGGAACAGTCATAATGGCGTTTTGTAGCCGTTGAATGCACTGCATCTGTGAAGGTTTGTTTGTTTTAAGACGTCAACTCTCTAACGTTCGTTTGAGTTTGAACTGTCCTTACTTAAAAATCATTACAGTTATAAAAACTATTATTTAGTCCAGCTTATTATACGTTTACAACGGATTCATACCAATAACATAACAATAAGGATTTACTCCAATAATTGCGCCGTTCTCTATCGTTTTTTATAACCTCTGCACTCAGGGTAAAAGCGGGTATTCCAAGGGACGTAAGACCGGGACAGTCAGTATTGATGATTCCTCCGATTAAAACGATAAAAACATATCCGACGTTGATTGTTTATATTTTAATGATGTATTTTCTAATTTAAATAAAGAAAAAAGTTGGGTTAATCCACTGTAAAAATTGTCTTAGCTGTGCCCACAAAAGCTGCAGTGGCGCGGAGGAAGAAGACAACTGCTTTACATGTGAATTTTGTAACTAATAAATTTAAATTATCATATAAAATAAAAATGATTGCAACTTTCTCAACGAAAATCGAGTTTTCCTAATTTCCCATAACGTTAGCATGTGTACCCGGTTTTATCCCACTAGTGTGGTAGTTTGACTTTTTTTTTTATAAAAAAATCATTGATAAAAGAGTAATTAAACTGGGACTTTTCTGTAAAGATATACAAGATAATGAACAAAAACAAAGTAAAACGAATCATTTTACAAAAAAATTCTAACAACCATTGAACTTTGTATTAAACAGAATGGTGCGGCTTTCGCAGCAACTTCCAATGAAATACAAAATAAAAATACTAGAATATGAACAAGAAAAAGAATAAACAGAAAAAACATAAAAATAGAATAGAGAGAAAAATTATAGACAATAGACTCAATGGCATCTGGTGCGCTCAACGCAGCAGCATCAGGATTGCATTGACAAAAATACAATATTAACAGAATATGAAGCCATCAAAGGACAAAAAACAAACATATATCAAAACACAATAAAATTAAGAAATAAAAATGAAAAACAAAGGAAGAAGAATCCGAACGGATAACTTTTTTTCGAAGGTTTATTGTGTTTTTATTGTATTTTGATATATATTACAGTTTGTTTCCTATGAAAAAGTTATCCGTTCGGATTCTTCTTCCTTTGTTTTTCAATTTTATTTCTTAATTTTGTTGTGTTTTGATATATATTGCAGTTTGTTTTTTGTCCTTTGATGGCTTCATATTCTGTTAGTTAATATTGTATTTTTGTCAATGCAATCCTGATGCTGCTGCGTTGCGCGCACCAGATGCCATTGCGTCTATTGTCTATATTTTTTCTGTCTATTCTATTTTTATGTTTTTTCTGTTTATTCTTTTTCTTGTTCATATTCTAGTATTTTCTGTAAAGATATATTGTACTCCGATAAACAATGAATATTTTAATAAAATTTGACAAGCGAACATTTTATCTCCAACAGGCCTTCGAACTCTAACTACCCGGTTTCACCTCACTTTCCCCAATATTTTTTCCGACAATATCAAAGCATCCTTGCTTCAAATAAATATCTAAGCTATACCAAAGAACTTTTCCTCAACCTAAGTGTTAAAAAGGGAGCTTATGGATAGCTAGGAAATTTATCTAAAGAGCATTTTAGTTTAGGAGCGAGTTTAAAGGGTTTGACTAGTTTTGAGGTTTCAATAAAATATTTCAAACAAAAGATTTCAGCAGAGACTCTCTAAAATTAGGGTAGTTTGAATAGGCATCCACAATAAACTTTTTGGTGTTTTCAGATTTAAAAGCTACTTTGTAAATAGATTAACACACTTGGTCAAAGCAGATTTCGAAAAGCAAAAACTTTCCCGTTATGCTTTCTAATTTTAGTGCACTACATTAATGCTGCCTAATTAAATCAATTAGAAATACGATTGGTAAAGAGTTGTTTTCAGCTAAGTAAGCAACCTAAGTACCAAAATCTGAAAGGAATTTGAAAAACGTTTCAATTTATGTTTTTAGTACATCCTAAATGTGAACTAAAATAGCACACCAGTGAGAAATAATTTTAAAATAAATAATCAGATGGATCTTCAGTTCCCCTAAGATAATACAGATTTTTAATTGTTCCCTACGCGTATTTTTAAATGCCACCAACCTTCTACCAGAAACAACATGATAAAAAGAATTCATTATGCTATGATGTAGTCAAGCCATTTTTATGGTGTATAATTCGATGAATTTCAAACATAAACAATTGTCTAAATATTACAGTTATCTTATTCGACAGGGCAATTTTAATCATTCAGGTATAATGGAAAAAAATTGTGTCTTAAAAAATTCAAAAGAAAAGTCAGGTAAATAATAGTTATACGAGATAATCGGATCTAGTTGCTGTTACTCTGATAAATGATATCAAACAACAATCAATATCCAATGATAGATTATGATTCTTCTGATATGTCATCATACAAATAGTTAATATTGCGCACAGACTAAAATATATCATATAAGATTTATTTATATAGATATATACATCGGATTGATTGAAATATATATATTCACACATATCAGTCGCATGTTATTCTGAATGAGTAATGTTTTAGGAAGATGACTCCGTTTCAAGTGAATGCAGTTCAGCTAACATTATTGTTCCGAAAGAATAAGAAACGGAAATGTTCTTTTCCCGATTTTCCAGAATTTATCCACATAAGGCTTAAAATGATTGGTCATGGGTCGATCCAGGCGAAAATTGGGTCCGTTTTGCGGCCCCTTCACAAAATTCCACTTCATAAAAACGGCCCCTTCGCAAAACTTAAATTCACAAAAACGGCCCCTTCACAAAATTCAAATTCGTAAAAACGGCACTTTTACAAAATTTCATTTTATAAAAATGATCCCTTTTTAAAATTTTTTACTGAAATTCAATGCAACACTTTTGATATTGAACGTAAAATATAGAAATATGACTGCTAAAATTGAATGCTTTACAAGATAAAAAATTTGTTCACAAAAATATTTTTATTTTTCACAAAAATAATTTTTTCCCACAAAAATATTTCCCCCCCCCCGCAAAAATGGGTCCCTAAAAAAAATGCAAAAAACTTGGATCAACCGCTGACCTAAAGGTAACCAAACGCTCTCAATACATCTAAAATTATCTTTTCCACTAACGTTTACCTTTGTCACTGTTATTATTTTTATTACTTCAAAGTTTTGACGCTTCCTGAATACAGGGTGTCCGAAATGTTTCTTTAAACTCTTAAAAATAATTAAAAATAAACAAACAATAATATGCATTTACGGCCTTTTCATACAGAAAATATTAAAGTTTTTTTTAAAAAAATGAAGTGTAAACTAAATGGCGCACAGTGGAGTATTTGCCGCAAAATCCTGGCCAAAAATACTGCTCATCCTTTTAAAAGTTAAAATCATTGCTGTTGACTTTTAATTTATATTATATTAATAAATACACTTAAATAAACTCATAAACAAAGAAAAGAATGTTTTTTTAAAAATAAATATAAAATTCAAAGTTTACTTAACGCTTTACTGTTTATAAGAGGAGCAGTTTGGTCTAGTAATTTAACAGTACCGTAATCATAAACGGGACACACCGACCAGGTTAGGCATGCGGAATGCACTGAAGGACTGGCCTTCACGACAATTAACACTGGCACTGTGGAAGAACTCCCCTGTCATACGCCGACAACTTCCCCAACCCGCCAACACTGGAGATGAACCCTAAGAAGTAGTAAACTCACTTTATGTCAAAAAATGTCATAATAAAGTCATGAAAATAAAAAAAAAGGTATTTTATAAAAAAAAAATTATATAGAAAAATGGCGCAAATATGCGCAAGATTTTATCTTTGAAATTGGTCCTTATAAAATTTATGAAAATTATAAAATTTATGTCTATAATTTAAAATAGGCCCGGCAAAGCCCGGCACACCTTTAAAAAGCTTTCACAATGTATAAATTAGAGCTAAAAAGGCATAAAAATTAACTTTTTTTAACTTTTGAAATTTTTTATTATGTAAAAAATAAATATATTCGAATGAATATATAATTTTAAACAAAGGACTTACCTTTATTTAATATGTAAAAATTATTTAAGTTTAAACCATCAGTTTATACAGCCACAAAAATTATATATTTAAACGTTACAGTAAAGCTGAAATGTGATAAAAACATCATGTTCACTACTGAATAAATTTGTTTTTCAACTGAGGCTAGAAGCTAAAGGATATTACTCATGTTCCTGAAATGAACGTCGATTAGCCAGCTATTATAAAATACCATTTTTACAATTGTTGAGTACATTTTAAATTTTGTTTTCAAAATTTCAACATTTTTGTTTTTTCTTTTGACTTTTCAAATTCAGGATTTTGGTACAAATACTCCACTGTGTGGCGCTACGTTAATGTCCTGCAACATTCTTGTTTCAAAATGGCTTCACCGCAAGAACAAGCACAAGTTATAGTGTGGTTTATAGAATTTAAATCTGCAACACAGGTACAGCGTAAATTTTGGACTACATACAATACAGTCCACCTTCAAGACCCACAATTTATGAATGGCATGAAAGATTTACGACGACAGGTAGCGTATTGCCAAAACCAAAATCTGGCCGCCCTAGCAGAAGCTTCGATGACGTTAAAACGAATTCAAGAAACTTTTCGTCGTAGTCCTCGTAAATCAAATCGCAGCGCGGCCCAGCATTTACAAATACCGAGATCAACTGTGCATGACATAGTGCATAAAAATTACGGCTTCATGCGTATAAACTTCAATTGATGCACGAGTTAAAACCTGATGATAAGCCTCGAGTTGAAGATTTGCAGAAAAAATGTTACAAAGAACGGAGGAGGATGAAAATTGTCTACAATGTGTAATGTTTTCAGATGAGGCAACGTTTCAAGTATCAGGTATTGTTAACCGACACAATACTCGAATATGGGGATTGGAAAACCTTCAAGCCGTACTGGACCAAGCAAGAGACAGCCCTAAAGTAAACGTGTGGTATGGTTTACTGCATGATCGAAATTTTGGCATTTCCTCAAATAGAGGACTTGCAACCCAATATCATTTTCCAGCAGGATGGGCCACAGCTACACTGGAGTTTGAAAGTGCGAAATGTTTTAGATGAAAAATTCCGCAGGCGTTGGATTGGAAGAGGAGATTCAATATCGTGGCCACCTAGATATCCAGACATAACACCTTTGGACTTCTTTTTATGGGAATACGTGAAAAACATTGTTTACCAATCTCCAATTCGTGACACTGATGAACTGAAAAGTCGAATTACAGCGGCCACCAAGAGTGTTGATTCTGAAATGCTTCATAGAACGTGGTTAGAAATCTCGTATAGACTCTGTGTGTTGAGCACGAGTAATGCTGAGCACATTGAAATCGTAGAATAAAACATTGTAAAAAAACTGATATTTTCTTTATGGAACATAAAAACAGTAAGTACATATCATTGATTTGTTGTTTATTAATTATTTTTTAAAAGCATAAAGTTACATTCCGGACACACTGTATAACATCGGAAACAATGATCTGAAAAAAAACCATCTTAAAATAAAAAAATGATATTTTTTTCAATCATTTCAATTAAATTCCATGCTGTTTCCCCCCCCATTTCCAAGTTTTTTAAAAAGTTATTTTTAATTATAACTATAGTAACTTCCACCAAAAATAAATCTTTAACATTTTCATTAAATGGAGCAGAAATGCGAGTTTAAATAATTGATTATGTGCGTAAAATTATCGTCGGATGAGAATGGAAATTCTAAATCAAATAGAATAAAATAATTAAAAATGTATATAATATATTCCATGAACACGAATGGCAACACACGGGTTAAAAACTTCTCTGTGGATTGGAATGTATATTTACAAGGACTTTTCTTTGAGAGATATAGTCCAAAATTTGATACAAATCTATAATTTTGATGAAATGACCAAATTTCATCTATCTAGCTCGTCAAGTTTTCGAGTAAACGTATTCAAATACGCACAGGCATGTTTATAAAAATATAATTTTTTGATTCGTCGGTGGAATTCATTAAAATCTCGAATTTGGATTTTTTTTTTACGATTACAATACTTTCTCTATGTTTATTTCATTTACAAGAAAGTGAAAAAGGGGTTATTTTCCAGATTCCAACTAGAAACCATTTTTTAATCGTTCAGAACTATTACTCTTTTATTCTAATACTTTCTTCCATTTAAAATTTTCGATTTAGAAAGAACATGCATGTATGCCTTGAAAGAAATGAGTTCTTGGCTGGCAGAAGGAAGCAGAAAGTAAGATTTAATCTGATAGCATTTAATGAGATATTAATAACTGTGAAAAAGAAACAGGCAAAAAATAGGCTTAAAAGTACTAATTATTTAATCAGAGGCTCAAGCAAAAGCACCTCTTTAAAATGGAGTTTGAAGATAGAGGACTACACAGAAGAAGAATCTTAAATAAGAATCTATAGTTGTGTTTGACATGTTCGTCATGATAAGGCGATTTATAAAAAAAATTGACGGGAGGCTGTCTTTTTCAAACAGCCGCTGATGTTAAAGGCGCGGGACTACTTTATTCGCGTGACTCTTTCCCGATTTTCAAATTTTTTTTGTAACTTCTGTTGTTACCCTTCATCTCTAAAATAAGACATTAGTTATGTTTTTAACATATGTAGTTACCGAGATATAGAGGACCTCCCATACAACGTTTTTTCTGGCGTTTTGGCGTGTCAATCAAATTCCTCCCTGAGACCCCAATGGGAGGAACGTAGTCCTACGTTAATACTAAATTTATTTACAACGCAATAATATAGATGAATAAACTATTTACAGGAAGCCATATTTACACGCGCAATTATCATACATCAATGGCGGACAGAATGAATACGGAGTAATAATTAAAAATGAAAACATGAAGTTGAGTAGTTTCTATCCTTGCTCTGTTAAACGATGATATGCCTCAACAAAACCATGCTATGATCAAAATAAATATTTTTATCAGATTAAAAAGCAAAAGAAAATATCTTTTTTTCAGAAATCAACTCATTAAAGAGTATATCGCCAAATAGGGTCACCCATCACGGGGAAGTGTTTCAAGGTCGCTAAACCTCTTATGCAAGCTCTTCAAAAGGAAAGTGGAATAAATGAGTAAAATGAAAATTGACGTAGAAAACAGAACAAAAAGTTTAAATATTTTTCTTGAAATCTCCTTTATTAAGACTGTCACTAAAAAGTGTTATATTTCAGTTTTTTCATCATACTTCAGTCGAGGCTTGCTAAAATTCTTATTTTCAGTTTACTTTAGGTTTTGTATAATTTAATGAAAAAAAAAGGAAATGAAAGACATTTATAAGAAATGAACCGAGGCATAAAGCTGAAATGTATTAGTATTTGAATGAGGGAACTAACCATAAAGCTGCACAGCACTATTCATTTTTAGTTGTAAATTTCACATTTTATTAATTTAGCACAGCTCGTCCTTTGGTTCGTTTCAATATGTTTTGTAAAGACTTTTAATTTAGGAACGTGAAAAGAAAGCATAAATCAAAATGTTCGAACAGTAGATTAAAGATAATGTTGGAAGGTCTTCATAAATGAATATTATACGAGATTTCCCCCTTTTCAAGATTCATTTTGTAAGGAACTATTTTCAGATTGAATATTATGTGAAACAATGAACTATAAAAACCTGCGTTACAATACATGCAAACACAAATTTTAATAAAACCTAATTTTTACTAGTCAAAATACAATTTTTTAAAGGAATCATACCCTCAGTCTCGAAATCTTTAAGGGATAAAATGATGCGATACGGAATACAATTAAGATCAGTCGATGGATGAATTACTGTAGTAATTTTTTAAAAGTTATAAAATATAATGATTTAAATGCCGAATACTATTGACTTTCGGTAATGTAAAATTATGGTCCGATTGAAAAAGGTTTACAGCTCCACACATAAAACATAATTTTATTTTCATAGTTAGTTAGCTGCGAGAGTGACAATGGAGCAAGATTCCTCTATTACGAAAAGCGTATTTGATTGTGAAGAAATCAGATTTAGAAAAGTTTATAAGAAACATATACTGTCCTTAATTCCTTTTGTCCCATAAAATAAATGGATGAGATAAATCTCAGTGATTTGTTTTCATTTTTGGGTAGACAATACGAACCTGAAAAGAAATTTAGACTCACTAACCCATCCTATTTTATGGTTTCAAATTATAAGGAATAGTAAAAATTGTCTTATGACATAATCACTGTTCTAAATGGCTGGATTCAGAATGAGAATATATCCTTTGCTTCGTCTTTATTTTAGTAATGATCAATAAATTATTAAATTAATAAATGAAATTGCGAAATATACTTTTCCATTTCTTTAAAAAAATCCCCTCATTAGGTCATATATTTTTCTAAATTTTTAATTTTTTTGTCAGATTACACACCGCTTTCTGTTCATTTAGTTAAAGTTTTTCTTATTTGCGCAAATATGCATTTCAAATAAATCTTAAACTGCTTTGAAAGATATATTTAATTTGTAAATCAAATAATATATAATATCTATTATTTTATTATTATTTATTTATTAATATAGTTAATATTAATTAAGCATTTTTTTTACATGTTGGCGAGAAAACCTCCATGGCTTTATTCTTCCTGATATTTAGTGATTGATGTTTAATACGGTTGGTTTATTTCATTTACGCTAAAATTAGTGCACTATTTTATTGACATTACATAATATTAACTATGCTTCTATCGACATTAAACGATCTTCAAATTTAATTTTCCTGTCTAATCGTTTATTTTTCTTAGGTATCTGGTAAGAAAACCAAAGACAACGAATTTATTCTATCAAGAAAATCACATGCAACATATACATTATTTTCTTTAGTTGGCCTAATACCCGAAAACTGCTACAGTAATGTCCGAATTCGTGTAATGACTGGCCACTTCGAGCCTAGAAAGAGTCATGGATCACTTGCACAATTTTCTAACCAGACTCGAACTGACAGTAACGGTAAGTCCTTTGACAGCTTTCGAAAAAACAAAACCTTTTTTCAAAAAAAAAAAAAAAATAACAGTTTTAAGTGAGTGAGTGAGTGATTTTTTTTGGCACAAGGGTGAGGATTGGCCAAACTGCGCCAAACAATGATATAAAATCTATGCTTCTATAAAATAAGTTTCAAGTAAAAAAAAATTAAAAAGTGAAAACACAAATTACTGAAGTATTTAAATAACATTAATAAAACCAATAGCCGCAATGAATGCAAACAAATTAGGATGTCCCAGCAAGTCACTCAAATTTGGATTACCTTTGCTGAACCATCTCAACCTGAGATTGTTATATTTAGCACATTCCGTTAAAACGTGCCTAGCAGAAATAACTACATTGCATGTCGAACAGACAGGGGCTTGTTCTGAGTACAGCAAATTTCTGTGAGTAAAATAGGTGTGTCCAACTCGCAACCTAACAAGTGTAGCGCTTGTTTTTCTGCCGAAATTACAGGATATAAACCCTTTAACAGAATTCTGTATTGATTGTAGTTTATTGTTTGTTTGTGCATTCCACAGGTTTTGCCAAGATGTATGAAACTTTGACCCGATGACTTTGGAAATATCTTCAACTGGGACAAATGGACATATAATTGTATTCTAGGATTTAGCAGCTCTATCAGCTTCCTCGTTGCCAATTATTCCAACGTGATCCGGAATCCAGCATAAGAGAATATTAAAACCATGTCAAGGAGATTTATATACAATGAGAAGCTTTTGAGCACCAGTGGATGGCTTCGTCTAGAAGCGTTTTGTAAAGCCTCTACACAACTCTTGGAATCTGTATATATTATCCATTTTTTATTTTGAAAAAAAAAAACGAATTTTGTTTAAAACCATAAAAAGAGCGTAGATCTTAGAAGTAAAAACACCGCAATATTTGTGCAGTTTTTGCAGACTTGGTCAAATTAGGCAAAATAGCAGCAGAACCAACATGGTTAACAATTTTAAAAAACTTTAAAATAACGGGTCGAATGTAGTGATCAGCATTCCCGTTATTTTCGAAAAAACGAAACAAGTCATTAGTTGAAAATAACTAACATTTGTAAAAAATACGCATCTGTTATTTTCTCGCTCATTTCTTAAAACATTCGCTATTCCTTTTCGCGATAATTCCTTTCGTTGTTATACTTTTAGAAGTTTTTATTTCGTTTCTTCTTGAAACGGCAAACAGATAGAAGTTTTACAAATTGCCTTTTGTTGGAAAGAATTTTTTTCTTTTTAAATGTAACAATAGCTACACGACACATAGCGAAATGACCAGCAAAAGCTCGAAATAATAGAACTCTTAATTATTTCCGGCTGTACAGAGATAAAAGTGACATGCCATTTTGATAACTAGTTAAATTCTAGGCACTGGTCGTATAACAGGAATCTTTTTAATATTTTAAAATAGTGTTCGAATATAAAAAATAACTAAATTTAGTACTTGCATATTAATTCTGAGAAATTTTGAATGTTTTTGCTTGAAGGTACATCAAAACTTCGATTAACCGTCACAGTCGGAACCAGAAATGTGACGGATAACCGAATGGACGGATAACAGAAATCTCTTAATACATATGTACAATAACGTGCTTTCACTGAAAATAAAATGCTTTAAAAGTGAATATTACATATTTGTTGTATTTAGCTTAACAAAACGATCAATATAAATTTCAATATAAGAGTAGTAACGTACAGAAATGTATTGTAATGCCATAAAACTATATTACTTTAAATAATCTGACATCTCTGTCACGATGTCGAATAACAACGAGGGACGGTTAATTGAAGTTTAATTGTAAGTCATTATTAGTGAAATAATCTGAAACGTTTAAGAAAACAACACAGTTGGAAAACAACTGAAACTTACAAACTGAATTCGTTCCATTTCGAATCTATTCGTCGAATAACAAAATATAACGTTTTCATAATCCAAGCATAATTGTTACTGACGAAATTATTTTTCTTCGAATTTCATTCGCTCGGAAATTACACATTGGAATATAAACTCGAACATAGCTGTCGTTGAAAGCTGACAAACTTCAGGATACAAATGTGATGCATTCTCTTTTGGGGATTAAAAATCTAATTAGAAATAGTTTTCCTTCTAAAGTTTTCTTTCAATAACCTTTTATTACTTAATACGTGTAACTATATGCAATAAAAAGCAATATGCTTCCAGCAAATATTAATAAAACAACAAAGAAAAAAAATTGAGAATACTCGTAATATTGCATTCAGAGCAGCATAACAGTGAAAGACATTTTCCCCATTTATTTGTGTTCTTTTCCCGGAAAACCTCAGGATTTTAAAGGACTAGACAATATCTCATTCTCTTGTAGCCGCAGGTTATTAAAAAGAATGTACTTCTCTGCATGGTATCGAGGTTGTAAGAAAAAAATAATCAGTGCACTTCAAGGGAGCATGTGAAATAATATCCGCTCGTCGTCTCATAGTTGAACGGAAGCTATACAATATGGGAGTTTAAAGAACTGCCTGGAGGGTTTGCACATAACAATTTAATACGGAATTTTTTCCCCCCTAAAAGCATGGTTTACTTTTTATCTTTCAGAATTCGTTATCTTATCAGTTTTGTCATCGCTAAACTTAAGATTGTATTCTTACAAAAAGGCAAGCAAAAAAGTAATGGAAGGAAACCGCTAAAAGGCTACCTTTAACTGACAAAAAAAAAATAACAGGATTTTATTTTAAATTAATATAGCATGCATCTTTTCATCTGTTTTCGACTAAGATTTGGAGAATCCTATTTCTTAGGAATAGAAATAAAAAGTGAATGGGAAATATGACGGCATAAATTCAGTAGGAAAAAAATGCAGAAAATTTAACCCGCTTTCAGCTAAAAATTGAAATTTCACCAAAGACTACAGATGATATCTGTCGAATAAAAAGTGCTTGTTGCTTTAGTTCAAAGCACAGACTGATTAATACCAAACATGCACAGATACAGTGACGAAACAAGAGGGGGTCAACCGGGGCAGTTGCCCCGGGCGCCAGTCAGGAGGGGGCGCCAGCCCAGGGGAGGTGAAAATTTTAGGGGAAAAAAATAGTATAAAAATAAAAATATATATATGTTTTACTTTCTAATTTTCTATTTAAATTCTAGCTCGGAATCAAAACCAGTTGTAATGTAATTAAATATGTAAAATTAAGATGTGTCTGTTGATAAAACCCAAGCAACGCCGGCGCAACGAGACGCAGGTCGCTGAGGGGTGTGACAGATGGATTCGCGTAGGAATGTGGGAACGCATCGCACTACAGCTTCCTTCCGCGTATGCGCTTGTCCGGACTCTGGAAATGGACTCATATTACACCCCCTATCACCCCTTTACTGAGTAAAATCGTTCAAAAGCGGCAGTCTTCGGATATTGAGACGGACGATAGAAGACAATTCCGTAACGTAACCTCACTCTGCTACTCAACAAAAGATGTCCAGAAAATTGTCGGGCGCTGAAAACCGTGAAAAAGCTGAAGAGAGAGAGAGAAACAAAGTCATTTGTCCTCCTCATTTTGTCATCGTGGCTAAAAGCAAATTCCAATGAAGGTAAGTGGTGTTAATCTGCTCGTTTTCTTTCTTAAGTATCAGTTTTTCAAAACTATCACTGGACAAGTGGTTGTCCTTTCGAATTTTGTCTACATTAGGCACACATTAAAGCAGTGGTTCTCAAAAGGTGCGACATAGAAGATTTTCGAGTGAGCCCTGTGGTATTCCAGAGAAATATGTGTCCAGATATAAAAACAAATATATTTACTATTTTTGTTATCAGTTCTCCAGTTCAAAGACAGTTTTCATTGCAAGCAGCTAATCTTTCTGGTTGCTTTTTTCCCCTTATGATTAAACACAAGGAATTGTCTCATGAAACCTTTTTGGCAGGGGCGGCTCGAGGCTTGGGCAAACTGGGCAACTGCCCGTGGCGCCAAAACGGGAGCTCGAAGGGAAAAAATGGTTTAATAGACACGAGAGCTCCGGAAAAACGGCAAATATGGTATTTTAAAAATAAATTTGTTGAATTATTTCAAATTAAATAAGACCACTATAGAATCTTAAATATATATGGAGTTTATAAATTCTCATCATGATATTGTTAAGTCATATTTGCAGGTAAAACATACATATTTCTATGTTCTAAAAAATTAGGTTTGTTCAACTTTTAGAATACAGACATTATAGAATTTTAAAAAATAGCATGGCTTTATGTGGGGGCGGGGGTGCCATACTGTTGCCTTGCTCGGTTGGTAAAGTTACCTCGGGCCGCATCTGCTTTTTGGTCTTCCATAAAAGAAGAATATTAAAAATATATATGTCAATGTTATATATGTCATATGTTAAAAATATGTTAAAAATATATATGAATATTTTATATATGTCAATATCTAAAAAAGCTTTAAACTTTTTACTGTAATTTTCAAAATCATATTTATGTGAATTAGAATATTTTCCCCTCAACTTCATTATGTGTATGATAGAATAGAAGCTGAGTTAGAGAGACGATTCCAATCAAAGCAGAAGGTGAACAAAATTTTCGGATTCTTGTCTCCCAAACAACTGACGACTCTTGATAACAAAACTTTAAGAGAGAAGGCTAGTACTTTGGCAAATTTGTACCGAGACGACCTGGACAAGGATGAACTATCTGTTGAAATAGAGAGTTTTAAGTATTCTGTGATAAGTAGCGACAATTTAGCTGGAAATGAATAAAAAAAGAGTAAGCTAAATTCTACTGCCCTTGACTTTTAAAATTATTTATATACAACTGTCTTCATGAAAACTATTAAAATTTGACCACGACCCTAAGAATCTACTTGACTCTAGAAGATTATGTCGCATCGAATGAGAGAAGTTTTAGCAAACTTAAAATCATAAAAAACTATTTAAGAAATTTAAACAAGCAAGACCGTATTTCTAATCTTGCAGTGATTTATATTGAACATGAGAAGGCATCAAAGATTTCTTACGATGATGTGATAAAAACTTTTAAAGCAAAGAAGAAGAAAATTAAGCTAAAATAATTTGAGTGGTTAATGGTTAACAGAGTAAACTAACCTATACATCTGAAAAATTGTTTTAAACATTAATTTATCAAGTGGAACACTTAGTTACGATATTATCGTTGTTATATTATTGCACAAGTTTTTTCTAATGTACACTATGTAAAACTTGAACTTGGCGCATTTGCATTAGGTCAAACAAAATTATTTTCTACACATGTTTTTTTTTTCTTTATTAGATATTACAAACATAGTAGTGTTTTCCTTTTCAAGCGCCAGTCCTTTTTCAGTGTAGAACGGTAGATTTTAATTAATATTTTAAGCAAACTAATCAATGTGTTATTTGTTGGTGTTGGGGGAGGTTGTAGGGGGCGCTAATCGCAGATTTTGCCCCGGGCGCCAAAATGCCTAGTTTCGTCACTGCACAGATATCGGAGGTACCAAACCCAGAACAACTCATAAGTATATTTGTAAATGCTATGGTGCAGGAATTCTTAACCCTTAAATGCCCAGGGTTACCTTTAAGCAACATACCCAGTTTTGTCTTCTAAAATCTACAGAATAACACTGAAGCTCTAATGCCTGTTGTTGCCAATAGGATACATATTGAACATTTTATTGAATCAATTTACAATATACAGATGTCAGCCTGAGTGCTGATAAAAAAATATAAATAAACTGATGTTTTTCACTTGAGACTGCATCTTTTTTGGTTTGTTTGTACGCTTGAGAATACCATATTTTATTCTATAATGTTGAAGAAAATTCCCTATCCGTATTATTAGTTCTTAAAATTCATCTGTATTCAATATTAAAGAATTTTAATGAGGAATTTTTTTCTGAAATAAAACCTAGTGTTTTCAGTTGGTAATAGATTGTTTTTTAGCTATAAATCATACTTAAAACAAAATAGGATTTTTTAAAGTATTTTTCCCATGTTTTATTCAACAAATGAAACTCTAAAAACATTTTAAAATAATTTTTTTTTTAAATCGGGCTTTTAAGGCTTAAATTAACTCTGACGAATCCATTTTCATCCGCAATAACCTGTCGTAACCCCAACATTAAACTTGTTAGTAAAACTAATAGAAAATGTCATATGCTGGTTATTTACTTTGTTTGAAAAGAAGGAAATTTCACATCTGGATTCGGAATGAAACAATTTGGACTATTTGGAGATAAAGTAGCTTTTAAAATTGTATTCTCTTGTTAAACATTTTTTGCAGCCCCCACGGTTCTGAGCTCACCAGCCGCCACTGGGTGATTAGAATATCACAACCAGAAATCGAGTTAGACCCCCGCTCTGTCTAGGCATCCAATATGAATTAGTCTTAGCGAAGTTAATGGGAAACTGAGAGTGGAGTCCTACTAACCACCACCGGTCACATCCCAACCCCTCCCAAAGGAGGTTCGTTCCGTCATCAGAGTGGCGGTAACTTAGCCCGTACACCATTACTACGCCCATTAGAAAAATGAGAACCCGCTTACTTATCTGGCGGCTTCTCATCGTAATCGTTGTGCCCCCCCCTCTCCGGTGGGTTTAAATATCCCAAACGCTACAGACTTTTTTCGTCTTTCTTTCATGTCTGCTTATTTTATTTCGAGGTTTCCTTTCATAAAAGGAAGCCCTTCTCTCAACAAATTAAAGTCTATGAAAATTCAGATCGTTTAAAAATTTTCTTGGACTTTCACAATCTTTCCTTGTGTTTTTATTAATTTTAGTAAATGAATGGAAGCTTTTGTCTATCTTATGCAGCTTAATGGAGCAATATTTCGTCTGCTGCAGGAAGTTGCAATCGAGTTTTGTTAAAAAGCTGATCTACGGTCTTTCTTTTTTTCTTCGTTTCTGCGTAAATATTCAAGAGTTACGAGGTTTGCTTACCACTTTCGTCTGTTTGCCCAGACGATTACACTAGAAGCACATATTTTATTCTTACGTTTTCTTTGGTATACTGTCGACGATGTTACGATAAAATGTCCCCAACATAATGATGTTATCTCAAAGCCGTTTTTTCTGTAGTAAGTGAATGGAATTATAGATGATCTAGGCTGGAAGTCTGTTTGTAAGTTTACTTTGAAAAATTACATGCATTTAATGAAATGAGTTCTATTCAGTCCATGGATTATTTTGCAGATAAATATCACATTTATTCAAAAGCTCATGGAATGTTATTTAGAGGTTTTTTTTTGTTTTGAATAAATTTTTATATTCTCGTTGCCAAAGAAACTAACAGAGAAAACGAAACAATCAAGAAGCATTCAAATATTTTCATATATTTCTTAATTATAGAATAATTATCTTAGACGAGACTTTATTTTTCAGATCCCTGTTGCCTAGCTACTAAAATTAACAAAAATAACCCTTTCTTTTTGGTGTAACTGCCAATTTCAACACGATGAAGAATCGCGGGAAAAAATCCTATATATTAAAACTAGTTGATGCCCGCTACTCCGTCCGAGTAGTAACACATTATTGGTACCCTGTTGTTCAGGATAAAAGTAGTTTCACTTTATTTCATATATTTTCTTGATAATACAAATATATACAAAGACAGCACACCTATCTATAAATAATTTACAAAAGATTTATCAAAGTATCGACAGGAATAACTTTCAACTCGCCATCATCAGTTCTCAGATAATAACGTTTTCTTTCTTTTTTTTTAATTGGTAAAGGTCCCAGTGGTTTGGGAGATTTGGTGATGAGTAAGTGAATGACTTTCTATTTTATATATATACAGATGAAATATTACTGTTTAGACTTCGCACACTCGCACAAAAGTGTCCTTCAACTTCCGTTATCGGTTTCGCTGAAGAACACTATTAAACACACTATTAAAAGAAAATTACATGAGCTGCCAACTACTACAACACATCAGCTTGAGGACGTTTTAAAAGGATAGACTGACAGACATTTAGTGCCCCAGGCCTACGTACACAACATCTGAATTAAGTAGGGAACTTGGTATCAAAAGATGAGATTCGAGTACCAGTTCACCGCGGACCAAAACTGAACAGTTTAGTTTAATTTACTCAGTGAAACGCGCCGTTTTCGAGCAACACGAGGATTATTTTGGGATTGACTTTATAATTTTGAATGTGGTCAGATGGTGTTGCCAACATTGTGGTCAGATGGTGTTGTCAACATTGTGGTCAGATGGTGTTGCCAACATCCTAGTCGGCACTCTCTCACCAGCGGGTAAGATTTAGCATGTACCAGGGTCACATAAGTGGCTGGTATTTGGTGGAATCGGGTTTCGAACCCAAGGCTACTGAACCCGAGACCTCACAACGATACGACCACGGTCCGTTGTTAATAGAGGGTGCCAATGCACTGGATGATCAGCTGAGACATATTTCCATCTGTGCTTACCTAGTAGAAAATTCCACACGTCAACACAGTATATGGAAATGTGGTTCCACTACGATGGAGCTACGTCTAATTCAACCACGATGCTAGGCAACATTTGAACATGCAGTTTGAACTATGGAGGATCGGAGGTATTGACCCCATGTACTATCCGGGAGGATCGCCAGACATATTCTGCTCAGATTACCTTTTCTGGAGTCAGCTGAAGGATTTGGTGAACATCTCACCACTGTGGGCAGTAGGATGAACTCTGTAACTGTCGCAGTCGTCCAAGATATACTGGGAATCTTCCAGAATGTTCGCGATTCCATAATCTGACAAAGTCCGGCATATGTTACTGCTCATGAATGCAATTTCGAGTAGCTCCTCTATATGTTACAAATTGCTAGCTATTATTAATTATTAATAGAATGCACTTTTATACACTGAAGCATGTTTCTATTTCACTTCTCGCGTTTTCTGTATAAGAGCACATGATGATGGTGTGGACTGCTATAAAACACCGATTTATTTTTGACCGACCTGAACTTCTCAGAAGTTTGTACACAGTAATGAAACATCCTGTTCATTTCCTATGTGGTTACCAAGTAATGAAAAATATACAAATATCTTACAAGTGTCTTAAAATACGTCAAACACATAATTTTTATGGATGTTGAACGTATTTTGAAGAATTATGAGGCAGCATTAAACCAATGCAAAAAGAATAATTAAACATATAACTAATGAAGCACATTTCTGTTTACACTTTCCTTACAATGTTCCACATGTCAACAACTGCAGTACATGTAAAAGAAACTAAAATTTCTTAGAAAGAGATTACATGTAATCATGCGAAATCTTTGACATCCCTTTCAGCACACAACTAAATTAAGCAATTATCTAGCACCCTTCATCATTTGGGGGGGGGGCGAAAATTCATTTTTCAAAGAATACGCCTAATCCCTCTTTCATCAATTATGATTAATCAGCAACTCAACCAAAAAAAGGTTATGAGGCACCTTTTGTTGTGCCACGTAAAAATGATGTTGACGAAACTAGTTCCTACAACGAAGCTTTGAAAGACAAATATTTGGTTTTCGAAGTAATCTGAACAGGGGAAAATGAATAGACAGGCTCATGTATTAAGTAATCCATTGGGGACAGTTTCGTCTCATTAACTTTCTTGTGAATTGTTAAATTTCTGATTTTACCACAGGGTTTATTTATCGATAATACAGATGACCATTTTTCACGCTGTTTAATATTTCAAAAAACATTTTCTCTGGTAGCATCGTATATCTTCGATATGTTCAATGGACGAACAGCAATTTCATAATATCTTAATATGGATAAATATTTTATATTTTTTATAAGATTAAACTTTAAACTTATAGTTAAAGTGCGAACTCAATGATAGTACCTTTATTCTTTAATAAACAAATATAGGGTGTTTTATAATTCGCTATGGGATTTGTGAAGAGTGGGGTTGAAAAACTATACAAAATGAGCAAACGTTTCAAACCACCGCATGAAGAATCTCTCTAATTTGTTAGAGAGCGGCGAGGAAAAATCACGAGGAAAGAATGCAGTCACTAAGCACTGATTGTGTCATGTTGAGAAAAGTATGTAGACTTGAAGTATGCCGTGTCACCAAAAGGGTGCACATATTAAACACTTACAAAACTTTACCTAACTTGAAGTGCTTCTTTATGGTGATGTGTAATTATTTTGCTGAGTTCTACAACCTTTTCAAACCAGAAAAGGAACACCCTGCTTATTAGAAAGATTAAAATTCGAAAATTTTGAACTAAAGCAACCAGACAACGGCATTAGCCAGGACAGACGTAATATTGGTACTTGTCCCGGATGGTCCCGAATTTTTCTAATAGGTAAATAGCTCATTACAAAAAACGAATAATTTGATTTAACTCTTAACCTGGAACTTCTGAAAAACTCTTCTTTGCAACTTCTACCATACATGGAACATGATCACTCTAATATGACGACTATAAACTAGTCAGCCTGATGGAAAAACAGTGAAAGTAATAGCAAAATATAATTATTTATGCTTGTTTATCCCTTCATGAATTTTTTGGAACATTTCTTAATAACTAACAATTTCATTTCTTTCCGAGATTTTCTTTTCTTTTTTTTTATTTATTTAATAAATTTTGTCCAATACTTCTCTCCCTTAATACATCGCTCCGGATTCAAGTTCAGAAAATCTGACACGTTAGATGAACCTAAAAAATCCCGAGAGAAAACATAATAATCTACTACCTTATATTCATGTCAACTTCTCAGTTTAAAAATAAACTGAATAAAAAAACTTCTTGTTAATCTGATAGATAATATCAGATTAAAGAAGGAAACATAATTTATACTGATTTAAACTTTATATAAATAGAATGTCAAAGACTCGACATAAGTAATCCGAAGTTAAGAATCTAGACTGTGCGTTTATGAGGAACTACAGACTTCGCGAAAACAGTCTTTTCTGTTCTTTAGATGCAAATCGTTCCAATCAAGGAGTATTTCAGTAAATCATTAGACATCGAGTGATATACATGAATTTAGATACAAAAAAAGAAAAGGAAAGGAGAAACAATAGACCATAATGAATGCAACTGGATAACAGACAATCTTGATTAACGGTGCTTTGTTCTTTGCTTTTCTAGGTATCATAAACCACTGGAGCCCGTATCTGTTATGGATCGTTTAAATTTTCTCGTTTGTGAGTCGTTGTTGCGCGCAATTTCTATAAAATACTGTTCTATAACCGATGCTTCCTTTGTTTTCTTATGAGTAATGCAATGTTTTATTGAAATGAATAAGTTATCACAGTGAAATGTGTTCGTAGATTTCCAAATTCTTGTATTTCTATAAGTTTAAAAGCTGATTAAAAAGACAAAAACACACTTTATATAAAAAATCCAAGTAAAATAAAAAAAATATATAATCCCTCAGTCCAACTTAAGTTGAGTGATTTCCACTTTTCCACCAAATTCAGAAAAAGACAAAGTAAAAATCGAGAAAACAACGAACGCACGGCAATTGCCATGTTTCATGAATGAAAATGATAAATTAGGTTGCCATATTACATTTTGTTTTCTAGTTTTTCGAACAAGTTTATTGACTGGTACGAAACGTTTCTTTAATGTCGCAGTGTAAGCAATGAAAAATGTTGGAAGAAATGAATCGATGAAAACTGATGGCAATAACTATAACCGTTTGCGCCATATGGCAAGAAACAGTGTGGAAAAAAAGGCAATCTTCATTCAGCAATATTCTGCAATTTCGACTTGGTGTCAAAGACAGAAAGTGGCGACAGTGTGCGTTAATTGCGTACAATGTTGCATTGTGCGGGCAACATTTCATTAACGGGCTTAATATGCAATGCATATGACCAATGAGTTTAGTTTTTTATGTTTCGATACAAATTAATTTCGAAACAAATAAATAACGGATGATTTTCAAATTTGGACACGAAAGAACAACAAACAGGATTACTAAATTTAGACGGAGGGCTTATCTTCTTGAATACATCTTCATGAAGATGAGCAACAAATTAAGGGAAAAAACAAGTTATCAAATAGCAGAAAATAATAGATATCCGGAAGAATCTAAAGTGGCAATAAAACAGTATCGTAATCGCTGAGGCATTATCACAGGAATTTTAAAACTTACGATCTTCGGATCGATGTTAGATTCGGAACTGCTTGAACTGAGAAGAGCATGTCTTTAAGCAGGCGTGAAAAATTTCGAGAAGGAGATCTAAGACTTTTCGGTTGGGTGCATTTGTTTTAAATTTCTGGGATCATGGTTAGGAGCTGAATTTGCTGATTTGAAGATGTCACAAAGTGGGAGAGAGTTTTTCTTACCAAGCCTAGCAGTTCTTCTTTGAATATCATACACGGGAAAACGCATTATTTCTACAACAATGGTCATGAATGAGAATTTTTCTATTGAAAACACAATGATCCTAACAGACGACTTAAAATTTAAAAAAATTATTTGCATACGATTAACACACAAATTTATTACGTAAGACAAAAGTCGTCGCTTAACAGGCAACACCACTTATCTTAATTTTCTATGTTTTGCAAGAGGAAGGAAAACTGTATTTTTTGCAACCAACAACGAATATTTCTGATTTTTTTTTCACACCTGCTATGTACATGTGACCACGCGTTTGATACCAGATGTAAAAAATATCAGAAATATTCGTAAACAGTTGCGAAAAATTCTGTCATTTCTTCCTCCTGAAAACCATAGAAAATTGAGATAGGTTGTGTTGTTTGTTAAGCGACGAAATACAAATCAAAATAAACATCCAAGAATATCTTTACAAGTGTTTTCGAAAAAATTCTGTTTTAAGAATACAATTGCATGATACAACACTAGGATCGTCATAATTGTCAAGCATTGATACGGGATACGGAAACCGGATAAGATTATATCATTTTTTTTTCTTTCACACAATTATAAAATTGGGAGCAAGTCATTTGTAAATTATAATGACAAATGAAAATGGCTTCAATTGTCTCCACTGACCACATGTTTCTTTCGTCGGACTTTTGAGTTGACATAAGGGAAAAAATGCTCTCCACATTTGCATTGTGGGCTGGAATGGTATATACTCGCATAGCTTTAATAGACATCACTTCTGATCAATATACTTTGTATCTGCTAAAAACTTCAGCCATTTCTCTTCTGTACTTAATTTCATGGTTGCTTCGTTGTTTTGGTTGGCATTAGTTTTCTGTAAATATTCGTTTAGATATACAAACTGGTTGAATAGAATCTCATTGTTGCCAAAACGAATGTTTCTTACTTATAAATATGCAATAGTATGTTCTATTCCTTCGCGATGTCTCACACAGAGTTTAGGGAGAAAACGAGACAAATAGTAACACGGGATTGAGTAGTGAAATACGGTGACAGTCCCGTATATACGGGACGTATGGCAACCCTATACATCACTACACAAACAAAATGCTTGCAAAGAGTTATCCAAGTTGCTGCTGTTTGCAGCAATATGGCCAAAGTAAACCAACATATCATTTAACGTCAAACATCTTTGAAGAATTATTAAGGTACTTAAAGGAAGAAGATGCTTCCATACAAACAAAAGTATATGAAGCTATTGCAAAAGGAAATAAAATAGCAGAGGAAGTGCAAGCACATAATATATGGGAATGTCACCACATTCCACTCAGTATTTTTTTCCCGAGAGCGGACTGCCGATCATTTGGACGTTTCAACCTTTACAAAGCAATTGAAAAATCTCGAATATCTGGCGAATGGAATACCATTCGAAATCTACCCACCGTAAACAACCATTAAAAAGAGACGTTTCATCCAACGAAAACGATCGAAAATGAAATCTATGAGCTCGCCAAAGTCATCAGCAGTTCCATCCGTAAATCCCATCAAAGGGGCAGGGCCCGAAATAACTGGGCTGCAAGGCCCCATCATTCCCCCAAATCAAACAAAAGAAACTTTGTCCCCCGCACTTGAGTGCAATTTCTGCAAATAGCACCCCAGGGCACTTTTGCGACCGCGAATTGGTGCCGTAAAACAGTTAATAAAATAAGGCAACATTTTTTTTTGTCTCTTGCTTTTCTAAAGTCATTACCGATTGGAGGTTGAAGGAATTGGATAATTTTCTTTGGTATAACAATAGCGTTTGATGTTCCATCAAGAATCAAAAGACTTAATAAAACAGATAGTAATTATGTGAGCATATTTTTTTTATTATTCAAAATAAAAATCAGTGGAGAATGTTTTCTTTGCATCTTAACGTTAAGTAAAAGAGAAATAACTGCCTTCATAAAGTTTTGCGTATTTTAGAGAAGATCCTTAAAGAAAGTTGGAATTGAAGTGTTCTATGAAATATAATTACTTAAAAAGAATTTAAGAATTCATTTACTGATATTTGATAACGAAAAATTTTCTACCTTTTGAAGTTTCAAAATCATTAAAAATGGACGTTAACTGAAAGAACTGAATGAATTCAAAAGAAGCCCGTTCAAATTAACGCAAGGAGATGAGTGGTATATAATTTTTTATCTTCATTCTATTTTCATTTGTTAAAAATTGAAAATACTAATATTTTGCCTCAATTATTATAGCAGAAACTTGTACATATTAGTGTAGGAGAAAAAGACTGCGGTCTTTAATACTTTATGAAGTGTCGCATAAATAAGAAATTAAAATTTTTGAAAAAATTGGGGGTGGGGGTTGAATAAAAATACCATTATTGTGTTGCTGAAATATAAATTTGAACAATACAAAATCACCTATTTCACCAAACAGACATTTATATCTTTAACAAAATAACTCGTAGCATTTGTTCCTGGTTCTCTACGCCCTCAGCTACTTTCCTGCATTAGCTATTTTTTTCTGTGCCTTCGTAAAGGATGTGTACGATAGCTAACGTTCTTTATGCTCTTTTTTCCATTTACATTTGTTGTTGCTTTTCTGATCGGCTTTCTGAATGAGTCAAAGTCAACACATTTAGAATCTATCATTCATTTTATAACAAAATCTGAAGACAAGCAGACAATGGAGTCAAATCATATTCACGTAATACAAGTCAAATGCGACACAACAATTTAATTTTGGATCCACTGCTACACTGTAAAAAAGATTAGTGTAACACAACACTAAAAATGGTGGCAAATACTTTACACCAAAAGTGGTGAAGTAAAACACCAACAATTATTCTTGGTGTAGTGAAACACCAAAGATAATTCTTGGTATAATCAAACACCAAAGATAATTCTTGGTGTAATCAAACACCAGGAATGTTCCTTTACACTACTTTTGGTGTAAAGTAGTTGCCACCATTTTTGGAATTCAGTAACACTAAATCTAAAAAAAATCAATCCGTAAGACTCAGTAGCTCCGACAAATTCTAAACTGAAATCAACAAAATATTATTTAAAATAATCCAAATAAAACTTTAAACCGCAAGAGTGAAAATAAATATTCTCACACAAGAACACACTATTCCGTTGTAGCTCAAAGACTGTGCGAATTATATTAAAACAGTAAACAAATCAGAATAAAATAAAATCAGCTGTCTTATTATCGTCTGCTTGTTTCAGGTGGGGGAAAATATGCAAGATATTTACATCCATAAAAACAAAATATCGAATATTAATGAATGAAATACCAAAATAGGCTAAAATTTTCCAGTGCTTTTAAATATATACAATTTTTAACTGTATCTTTAATGAGTAAAAAGATAGAAATTTGAACTTCAATAAAAAGTTTGAAAAAAAGATGAGAAAAAAAGGGTTGCAACAAAAATGTCCTGAAATAATGCATGCCAAGAATTGTGCCAAATTAATATTTCTTCTGTTTTCACATTCGTGCATTTCTTATGTTTTCTTTTTTGTAATGCAAATTTAATAAATTCGATTTTTCTAATTTAATTCTTCAGGATTATTGAAACTCTTGTTATTAGAATTGATATTAATTTGCATTTCCCAAACAAAATTTTAAAAAAATTATTGGTAAAAACTTTTTAGTTCTGTTGGAGAATCTCATATTATACTAAACAATTCCACAGGAATACAGATTTTGCTTTACTTAATAACATTTTATTTAAAACAGGCATTGAGGTAAATGTAATATTGTTCTACAAGTTAAAACGTCAAGGATTATATTGGTAACCCAAGCTGTTATTTCTTCACCAATTAAAAGTGAATGAACTTATGCTTTTTCTGAATGTATTTCATCAGAAACTCACAATATTGTTAAATTATTGCATTTCAAAACGAAATTTTTGCGACACATTTTAGAATAACAACAAATAATTAAGTATGAATACACCGATTCAAAAAATTAAATTGTTTCGTAATTCAAACTTACGGAGAATATTAATCAGGACGAATTCGAACTAGGCTTAGTAAAGAAAATTTCCGAAGCATAGCATTTGTAATATACAAATTAAATGTAACAAAATTCTTAAATACAAATGACATACATATAAATAAAGTTATATTTTTCTTATGAAAACTTAATTATCTTTATTACACGACAAAAAACATGCATACCTCTTATAACAACCAAAGGAACAGCGAAGCAAATCAGGCTGTTTACAAATAATCTACCGTTGCCATCGGAGAATTTCCAAAGTACGCCAAAATTGGTGTTTCCACAGGTGAAAATAATTCACGAATGGTGTCGGGTACGTGTGAGCATGGTGTAAGGATTCTCCAGTATTGGTGTTTGATGCAAACTACACCACTTAAAATGTATATGAACGCTTGATTTGGTGTTAACTTGAAATAAAGTGTTTGTTCAGACTATTTTTAAGGTTTTTCAACACCAAATTTGGAGTGACATTACTCTACAGTTTTTACAGTGTAGAGAAGGAAAAAAAAGGCGTAACTGAAAACTTACGGTTAGATGTCAGATGACATGCGCAGATACGTTTGTCATGTGGCGGTGCGCATGTATGGGGTATGTAGTGGGGTATTTGCATGAATAAAGTGGACAAAATTATTTTCTCACGATTTTTTGCCTAGAACATTTATATATTTTTTTACATTTATATATTTTAACACTGTTACAATAGTTTATGACCATAAAAAGATTGTAAAGATTAATTACACATATTAAAATTAAATATTTCAATCATTGTTGCAAAACAATGCTATCTGTAAGTATCACCATTTTGAATAGTGTATCATAAAATAAGATTAACAAATTGTTTTTCATGAGATTATTCCTGAGATTTTTCTTCTTCACTAATAATATCATCTTTTTCTTCACTAAGGACATCTTCTTCACTAATATCTTCTTCTTCAGAATCTTCACTTATCGCTAATTTCCCGGGTAAAAGCATCTCTAGTGATCCAAATCGCAGACGTGAGTCATTGCAGCGAGCGTGTTAACGAAATATAGCCCTGTAGCATATTATAAAAGACTACAATAACATGAACACAGATATTACTTAGAATAAAAAGAGGTAGAAAGGGACCATGACCATGACCCACGTCCACCGACTCACCCATTGGGTTTTGAGTCTACAAGGATGGACGGGTAGGTAGAAAGGGAGAAAAACGAGGATAAAATGCTGCCATTCCACTCCTCAACAAAAAGACACAAGCAAAAGACACCAGGCCCCGAAATTGAAATCATTTCGTAGTGTCAGTGCTACTTACCGGTTAGTTTCTGTGGAATTTCAACCAAAATTCAATCGTCCATTAATATCCAGAGGGAAAAAATGGCCTCTTGGGAACACAGGTGTCTACGTGATCCAATGGCAACTCTTAATTAATATAGACATATACAATGTGATACTTCTTTTTCGCGCCACTTAATTTCAAACATAAAACCACTTCTACTTTAATTAAGATAAAAGCACCCCAAATATAACTTACGAGTCACACGAATCTTCACTTTTCCTGAATTCCAGTAAAACTGCTGAACTAGCAAAAATGAGGAGAATTCCCGTTCCGAAGTATAGAATGTGAGCACATTTCCCACGACCTTTTACTACTATTTGACACTTCCCTGGTAATATGTGCCGCCTTTGCGCAATGTATCTTAACAATGACCATGGCGTTGATTAGCCTAAAATATCATCTTAGGAATTTAAAACCAACTTTCATTCACTAAAGATATTATTTAGAGACTTAAAATATTTTTGGATATCAAGACAGCAATTCCTTCAGGCTGCATCTACACATCCAACCAACTTATATCTTACTTACATAAGGGAAGCAAAATATAATCTTAAATGAAATCAGTGATATTGCACAAAAGAATCCGGAATAACAATATCACATACGTGTCTGAAAAAAGGAAGAATAATTCAAATAGCAGTAATAAAATTTCCATGTTCATTTACGAAAGTCTTCAGAAAAATAATATAAGTGTGTTGGCTTCTCGATTTACATTCATAAGACTTCTTCTAAGACAAAACAGACATTTATTTAGCACAACCATTACACTTCGTAACTGCATACAACGTAACTTCGTTCAATCGTACCGTACTCGTCACTTCTCGTAATCGTCTCTCTCTCGACTATTTCTAAAAATCAAATTCAAAGTAGCGCAACATCTTACTGTTGCCACTTACCTCATATCATACACTGATATACAATAATTATGTTGCAGTCATGCTTTTGTCAGGCATAATATTAAATACGCTTACAAGTGATACAAAAAATAGTGAACTTAATGAAACTTGTTATCGTATTATGGAATATGAATATATCTCGAGAACTACATTTATTAGAATAACAAGAATGTAATATTTTTTATTTTATAAAAAATATAAATACATTTTAATTATTCCAATAATAAAAATTACTCATCTTTATAATTGGAATAGTATTGGTAATGCATATTCTACAAAAAGTAAAGTATGCATTACCACTGGCTAAGGCGTGTGCAAATATACTATAACTTGGAATTTCTATAGCAAATACATATGATTAAATTTTTTGAGTCTTAAGGTTTCGAATTAAAATGTAAATGCGATTTTAATAAAGATTTTAGAAATCTACTATTTTATATAACAGTTTCCTTCACCAAAACATTCCATTTTCTTTCAAAGATAACATTCTTCAATGTCAACTTTTTAAAAAATGCGATTTTTTTTATACTATACGAAATAATTTTTATATAGAATAACTATTTGTTAAAAGACAATTTTATTGAGAAGCAATTCGTTTTCAATCAGCAAAGCTGAAATTCAATTTACAACTTCCAGATTACTAAACTTCCGAGCACTTAATATACCATTAGACTCAGAAATAAACAAATAAAAACCACAAAAACGCTGTTTTAAAACATTTTCTTTAGCCGCTAACCAGTTTTAAAGGAGTTTTCATTTTCTACTCCTTGCAGAAAAAAAAAGATGCCTTCGAAATTATTTTTGTCAGAATGATGAATTACTACAATCATACAAAACACCAACCTTTACAGACAATATCGATAAGAAAAGTGATTTATAATGAGTTCATGGAACGATTTGCATACCCAGTGTTGTTTTAAAGTTGCAAAATCCGAATAAAATTAATTTCAAACGGCATTAAAGTTGGACATTTTTTATTTGTTTTATTTTAGCTATCGCTGTTAACTAAATTTCTCCTTCTTTAGTTTTTTAATTAACGGCTGAAAATTTACATAAGCCCTGAAGTTTAGAATTAGACACTAATAATCATTAGTTTTAAAAAGAATTTTATTCAAGAAAATCCAATATGCCATTCATCTAACGTAAGTGAAATCACAACTTTATTAAGTTCCGACATAACAATCCTCAATTATTATAAGCATGGGCTTAAAAAATTGAAAGGGAAGCTTTTAAGCGTTCATCATATTATGTACTGTGTTCTTTTAAACATAGAGATTGTCCAACACATTGATCTATATATGTAATAATCTCACTTAATTTTATTTCAAATTCTAATATTATATATTTTAAAGTCTTAATGTATTGCAAAATCACTTTTCTTAAACTCCAGTTTCGTTCTATTTCCCGCGCTGGAGGTATATTAAATCTCTCGTTTTGGCATATTTATTACTAAAAGAATATTTTAATCGCTTTCACGTGCCCACCGAAAATCATGACGCCTCTCCTTGGCGCTAGACTTTTCCCCTAAAACGCTTAAGTAATTTATTAAAAATAGCCAATATTCCCTTCACTTCGATCACGTGTTATATTGTTCTTCCCTTATCTGAGAGAATCGGGGATTTTTTGTACACTTTTACTTAAAACTTCAACTAAGATGTTGGTATGTCCGTCAGTCTCCAAAATATTTTTATAATAAAGCAAATTGGTTAACAACTCGGTTGTTTTATGACTGCAACAACGAAAACATTTTATATATTTATTATCTAACTTATAAAATATGAAAAGTAATTCAATAAATAATAACTAGTAGTTCCGTCAACACTAGACCACGGGTCTAACCCCCCCCCCAAAGTGTTTAAAGATTTGGCCTTTTTTTCGAATACGAATTATTTACACAAGTTTATGGTTTTATAAGGATTCACAAAATTACAATTAAATATCTGTTTTTAACAATATTAAAAAATTACTATTAAACGCCTCACTTTTATCAACATGACTCAAATGTTTTAATGGCGCCAAACTCGCCAAACATTCAAACGGCCACCATCTTGAAACGCAATAAAAAAATTAAAAGCGTCATTTTTAATGGTACTTTTTTTGCCAAAATTGAAGAAAGTCCAACAATGCGGTTGGTCGTGACTACGTAACAAACATATTTAGAGTTAACAAATTAGTTCGAGTTCCAACAAGATCTCGCTTTGCTCGGTCTAAAATTTATATTTACTCTAATAATGCTGATGAATACGAATGATTCTAATGTAAACAGAAAACGATATTAACTAAATCAGACAATGTTCCAGAAATATTACTTTCCTAAAAAATATACACCAAAAACAACATCTTTATTTGAAAAATAAATACTATTCATTAATCTAAGTCTTAAGCTAATTATAAAGCATCCATAAAAAATATTGCTAAATACGTAACATAATATCAAAGACCGTTCACATCAAACAGACATTTCATTTGAAAATCATCCTTTAAATTCCTGTTGAGCTGTTTGTAAATCGCAGGGAGTGACCAGTTCGAATATTCTAAAGGCAACATGGAATTAATTAGAATCAGGAAGCAAGCTTCCTAATTTTCAAATTTTCCTGTACAATTCCGTTGATTGGATCGTCACTGGCATAATTACGAACAGTCCAGAAGTCTTGCGATTTAATTCCACTAATTTAATTCATCCTCAGTGATTTAAATTCGAATAATTGATTCAAATTACAACTCTGGAATTGTACATACTTACGCGTTTATTGCGCTATATATTAAACATATGCGTTCTAATTCTCTATCTCAATTTAATTATTAATTTAAAGCCATTTTAATTAGTTAGTCATTCATTAAAAGCAATGCAAATTGACTATTGACTCCAAATGCTTGTTAGAAATAGTCTCTAGTTAAAAGCAATACTATCAATAAATTAGGAAACCATCCGGTGCCCATCAAAGGCCTTGGGGACTAAGGCATGGCATGGTTGAGGAATATGAATCAGAGAAAGAAGGTTGTGGGTTCTAGTATCCTTAGTCTAAGCTCATAACTAGCATTATTCGAAAACTGGTAGAAAGATGTGGGTTTTGAAAACAAATGGCTCGCTGAAGTCTCATTGGTTGCTGAAGGTTTTCCTCCAAGTGAAGTACAAATGTGGGCCAGTTTCCTCTGAAAGTCCTCAAGGAAGGCAGCTACCCCCTATATTTTGGAGGCAAGGCAGACTTCTAAATCGGGTCGCCTGGTGGCGCTGCGCGTTACTTTCGGTTTTTTATATATTGTCATGTGTTGTGCTGTGTGTTTTACGTTTTGTGCTCGCCTGTGATGTATTATTGTGCTGCTTCCGCCAACTAAAATGTATGGAAACTGACTGACTGTTTCCTTAATGGGTTCTTTCGATAGGTACGCGCGAATTTTGATTTTATTACTAATAGTATATTAATCGAATTTTTCGAAGGATTCTCACAGGTATCTAAGGTAAGGTAATATACCTAGGTGCTCTAAGGCTGCTTTGACCAACAGATGATGCCATACTTCACCTTTATTATGAGGCATTGACTCATAAACTTGACTAGATATCTAGCCCAAGTGGAAAAATACTACAATCATAACCATATTAATTTTTAAAATAAACAGTTAAAAATCATGAAGAATAAAACAAATTTAGTTTTTAACCTAAAGTACTTTTAAAAATATAGCAATAGATCCAAATAATAAAATAATATAACTAATTTAAAGAATAAATTAGAAGTCCAATTTAATTTTAAATATTGAGACAAAAATTCATATTAATTTTTGAAATAGAACTCTTGAATTAAAATTATTTAAAGCAATATATGTAATTACTATAAACTTACTCAAAAAGACACGATTTAAATTTGAATTAATGACAACTTCGAAAGTACCATACAACATACTGGCCACAATAAAATATTTTGTGTTAAATCAGCGATTAAAATCCGCAGCCTCAGGCATCTTAAATAAGTCTAAATAAATCCAACTAATAAATAGGGAGTTGTAAATAGTATTTCAATATGCATGCTTGCATTCGTAACTCAAGCAGGTCTGCACCAAAATACATCTTATCTTTTGCAGTCACCGATATTTAAAGAAAAATTCATTTTAGCATAATGACTGAAACAAAAAGGAAATTATTCCGAGTTAAAATAACCCATTATCAATTCCATTCATGTAACTGCATTTGAAGTCCTCGGATGCCAAACCTTAAGCAAACATTTCTACCCACAATGCAGTCGGATCGGCTCCACTGTCAAATATTTTCAGCTGCTGTTTCTTGTCCGAAGTATTTCATATCGATATCAAAAGGCTCCTATATCACTATCTTTAGCAGCTGCAAACGACCGAAATGCGAATTTAAATTCGGAATATTTTAAAACTAAGGAGCTCTAATGTACTACATCAAACTGAAGCCGCCGTTCTAACCGTTTGGGGTGAATATTACCGATGTTCGCAGAGAAATAAGAAGCGCATCGCTTGCCTATAAAAGACACCATGTGGCGGGGAAGGTATGGAATATGTTAATTATAAGTGAGGGAGAATGTGTGGAGAAGTGAAAGGTCAAATGGAATAGACGTGGAAATTTATAGAATGCGAATTGTCAGAGAAAACATGCGGATGCATTTTAATACTGTTGTGTAGGATTTAAACACACATTTTAAATTCATTTAAAACTGCTCTGTTAACAGGTATTGATTTATCAAAAATAAAATTTAAAATTGTGTGCAAAACATCAACAACTACCTAATATTTTTAAGAAAATCTTTTTCCAATGAAACGGAACAGAAATATCCAATTCGTAGAGTAATAAAAGAAAGCTATAATCAGCGGAACTAAAAGCAATGATAAAATATTAACAGGCTTAATAAAATAATTTGCGTAGAATGCAACTATCTTTTGATCAAAATAAGGCAAAAAAAGTTTTTCTAGATCGAATAACATAAATTAATCCGAGTTACTTACCTGTAAATTCAAATTTGCACTCTACAGTTAAGTTTAACTATCGTTTATGATAAGTGAATTAGTTTAGTTTCATTAATGTCACGATTTGAAACAACAAGAGAGTTATTTTGGGACAGATCTCGCAATTTTGACTCGCGGTCAGAGGACGACACATCAGATGGCATCGCTCTCTCCAAACTTTCGCACGACACTAGAGAGAAGACGTTTATGATAAGTGAAATACATACAAAATTTTTGACTTCAATTTTCACGATACATATAGTGAAGATCATATCAACATATGAAAAAACAAAAACTGAAAGTTATATCCTATTTTTCCTTTCTCAGTACATATCCGATTTATTCTTCGTCATCAAACAAGAGTGTGAAGAGAACAGAATTGTTTGCATTCACTAATCCATAACATTTTTCTTTATTTCATAGGACTAAATTTCGGATCTAAATTTACAACTTTAAAAGTTGCCGTTATTTTGATATTGCCGGTAATTTCGGTGCCGAATATGTAAGATTTTACTGTATCTAGAAGCTTCTATATAGATATCGTTAGCAGCTGTTTACGATCAAAATGCGTTTTTGAATTCGGAATATTTTAAAACTAAGGAACTCCGATGAACTACTTTAAATTGACGACGCAGTTCTTATCCGTCGTTCGTTTCAACGTCATTAAGTAAGTAAACATAAGAAAATATGACAAAGCACCACCATACACAATCAAAAAGATGCGCTATAGTGGGAAATGCATCGGATGCGTTAATTATGGTAAAGCAAAACGTGTGGAAAAGCTAAAGGTCAAATGTAACAGACACGGAAATTTATAGTATGAGCACCGCCAGACAGCGAGTGAAAGCACGTATGGGAATTTTAATAGTTTTATGTTGAATTTAAAATAAAATGTCAATATAGTAATACGTGAATTGGTGTTTGGATAAATGGTTGCGTATTTTGATTTTACTTGAAAATTCTGTGAAGAATTCCCCTGAAATTATCAGCAAATATTTGTAGGGGAATAAAAAACGTTACGCCTGCAAAGTACTTTTAAGCAAATTTCCAGTTCATAGAATAAAAAATTTTAATATCTACTTATTCTTGTGGAAAGGAAAATATGCAATAGTCGACAAAGGTAAAAATATGCTTCCCAATGGTTTATAACTGAAATAAGTCAAATAATTTTAGATTTTAGAGCTCAAAATACGTCTCGTGAAATTTATGTAAATGCAAGAACCATCACAAGTTGTAAATTCGTAAAACTAAAAAAGGAATTTTTGGGATCTTAGCTAAAAATCGACACTGATTTTGAAAAATTAGTTAATTTAAAAATCCAATGGAATTTCCAAAAATAAAAAAAATAAGAAACTATTCTTAGTTTTCAGATAGATAGATTGAAGATATCAGTTGTTGAAAAGCTGGTAAATAATAATAATAAAGGTTCCTAAATTGATATTCTGTTTAAGAAAGACCTATTATTGTACCTCTATTCTATTTGGTATTTCTATTTATGATAGAATTAATTTCGAACAACCTTTTTTAAATTTTGCAAATACGTAAATTTCAAAACATTAAAACATTTCCATAATCATGATTTTGGCAAGTTTCATCTCCATAGAAAAAGCAAAAACAATTGCAAGTTCAGTATCAAGCTGAAAAGCTCTTAAAAGTAAGGCCATCAAAACAGTAATATTATATTTTACAGTACTAATATTACTCAGACAGCTCAAGAAACTTTAATATTGGTTCGAGTGAAACACATATGTATTATTCCAAAGCTAGAATAACTGTAATTTTAGAATCCGCTCCTGTCACTGCATTTGAAGTCCCCACATGCCAAATACTAAGTCTAAAATTTCTGCAATATACTCCACCCCCAACTAACTACAACAGCTCTTTCTTTGTCCGGAATATTTGATATCGATACCAAAAGACAACTATATGGTTATCGTTAGCAGCTGTTACCGACCGAAATGCGCATTTATATTGGGAATATTTTAAAACTAAGGAACTCTAATGCATTGCATCAAATTGACGACGCAGTTCTAACCGTTCAGGGTAAACATTACTTCTGGTTTGTTCATTGTCGTTTGTTGGAAGGGAAGTATCTATACTAACGAAAAGTTGCTGTAAAAGACGAGGCATGAAATATGTTAATGAAAGCGAAAGGTCAAACGTAATATGCAGGAAATTCACAGATTGCGCACTAATAGAGAACGCAGTGTAAGAAATTGAACGCATATGAATTTGAAATATGCTGAGAAAAATTTAAATAAAAGTTGAAGTAGGCTGTTTTTATATTTTAAGCTCACCACAAAATATTATATTTAGGTATTAAACCAGCACTTCAGTGGAAAAACTTCAATTAAAATATAAAGCATAACATTTAGAAATTTAAAGGGACAGCTTCAAGCAGCTTTCTGTCTTTTACATATTTTTTTTAAATTGTAAAGAATATGCAAGTCATATGGCGGAGCCAAAATGAATGACGACGCAAAATGGCCATCGTGCATAAAAGTAGTACAAATAGAATATTAAAAATAAAAATCTCAAAATTCGTAAAATTTATTTTGGTATATTTCTAAATTGCCGTTATTGAGGAATTCAACACAGATTTCATAGCTAACTAAATTCGAATCCGTCGTGAAATTTCTGATTATGATAAAACAATTGTTAATGAGTTTCTGAAAAAACAGTAATTTACAACTCAAACTAAGCGTTTCCAAGTGCTTAAACAATTTTAAATGAAGTAATCATCTTTTAACTATTTCCGACAGAGAAGTCTCGAAATAAGATCGCAGTGTAACCACAAATATGTGCTGACATAATAAAGTAAAAATAATATTGGAACACTTCCAAGTAGGAATTAGATGAAGTCAATACAATTGGTTTCTTCAGAACAGAAGATTATTTCCTTTGACTCCCATTTAGCTTCCAGACAGGGAATTTAAAGAACACAAGATTATGATTAAATAGGATTTTCTGTCTAAAAATGAGCATTTCAAGAGCCATATGAATAAACTAACAAGATATAATGTATACATAAAGCATATTAATCTAGTTAATTAAAACGATTATAAATTATAAAATACTTGTAGGTAATTCATTTATTTACATTGCCTTCACACAAAAAAAATCGTGACAATAATTAACACGTTCCCGGATGTGAATGCTATAGCATTCATCTCACTTGGATGCAGAATGACATGGATGCTACAACAGTCAAATTTGTTAGCCACATTATGATGCATTCAATTTTTTATACATCTATATAGTCTAAATTCATCTATATGACATTCAAATTCAACATTCATTCAATGTTCATCATAATCACTAGTCATAGTTAATCATCCTAATAATAGTCATAATCATCATAATATGCCGCATTCAAATTTTAAGCCACATTATCATGCATTCAATTCTATTAGAAATTTATTATAAATTTTTTGAAATCATCATGCACTTTAATGTAATGGCTAACTGATTCATTTAGTTTTGTCTTTTTTCCTGCTATCCACGAATTGTTAAATTAAACTTACAGTGATCCATATACAACAAAAACTCTTTTAGTACGTCATTCAAGGGGTCGCTTCAAAACAACATACTAATGAGAAAAATGTACTACCGAATTTTGGTAGAAAATGCGATAACTTACTTTTGCTATGATACAGGTCTGATATAATGATACAGGTCTACCTTTTGATGAGATTTCAAAGTCATTTTAGAATATTATTACACATACAACGCAAGACAATATTAATAAATTTGCAAATATTTACAAATAATAGGAAAATTCCAATTTTTAAATAACTAAATTTTTTATCACAGAACACAAAAACAGAAAAATGCAATTCTTATTATTAGATATATTGCCATATTTACTATTACAACATCCGCATATTCCATGCCACGACTTCCCATTACCACATCAGTCAATCGACTGTCAACCACTCTATACAAGAATGAAAATATCTAAATATCTCGAGTCGCCAGATTTAAGAAACTACCTTCAATTGTGGAGAAAAAAAAACCTCTTTTTCACTCGAGCTAAAAAAAAAAGATATCCATGTGTTGGAAGTTCAGAGTAGGCATCGCATTATCAGATGACTGCACGCTATTAAGATTTTTTAAATATTGAAATGACAACTAAGAATCTAAGACAAAAGCATTCTAGTACAAAGGCAAAATGATATACCAAAGAAGTTTCAAGGTATTAAGAAGATTAAATGGAAATTTTGTGTCTTCCATGCATGAAAACTAACGCAAATGGGGAGTCATTATCAATACAATCGATCTTTCTTAGAAATTACGTTTATAGAGTTCCCATTTTTCTATTCCCCCTCCCCCCTTCTGATTTCAGTAATTGAATCACAAATCCGAAATCTATTAATTGGAAACTTTTCAACGTGTAAGCAAAGTTTTTTTAAAAATTAAAACTCATCAAGTCATTGATTCCGAGTATCACTTCTATGGATTTTTTACACATTAATCAGTTACATCTTTTGCAAGTAAATTATGAATTTTCGAAAGTCAAGAGAGTTTTTTTAATCAAATATTTCTCCGACCTCCTAGGTTAAATTTATAAAATTCTGGATTTAAAGTTAGTAGTTAGGTTTCAAACAGAAATTGCACTGATATTTGGTTACATTATTTTTTCTCTTTATTAGATTTCTGATAAATGTAAGACGTCTCATTCTTTGAAGTTCTTTTTACCTATTTATCAAAAATTTTATTCATTATCAGTTAATCACTAATAAAGTCTTAGTTTCAAAAGTTTTAAGTACACTTCTTCTCTCATTTCAGACTGATTTGTCACTGTTTACACAACATAGTAACACAGTTCTTATTGGTGGCGCGCGTGAGTCTGTTCTCAGTGTGGAATGTGCGCCTGCGCATATATCAGTAACATTAAAAGATCCTACATATTATTTCTGTTGTCAATATATCCTTTTCTCAACTAATACAAAGCCCATGGCGACGAATAGGGTATCAATGGGTAGTACTTTTCACAGACATCTGATATAGCATACTCAGTTTACTTAAAACACACATTTTTATTTCAAGATATAAGTTAAAAGAAAATTGAAATATTCTCACTTCGGCCAACTAAACCTAACTCGGGTGACACGTACTGGAAATTCAAGTGAAATTCAGTAACGGGAAAAATTTTATAACCATAGTGATATGGCTCGCTATTTTGCTAAATGTATATCGCGTGCTCGCTAAATCGCATTTAAAGGACGTGGGCAATTTTGTTTTAAAATTCATGGACAAATGTATCACATGATCGGTACCTGCAGCTATCTGCAAGACAAAAATTAGCTTACGTTGGATTATCTATAATGGCTGACGAGGCTTCAGATCAGAAATTTAAAAACTAAACAAGGATTAATCAATGGGACAGGAACAGTCATCACGCAGCACTTCCATTAATACACTGTCCAGTTAACTGATTCTGGAAAAACCGGTGTCATACCCCGATTTAACCTCATCCGTTCCGGTCCAAGCATGCTAATCCAAATGACCAGAAGGCAGTTCCCACTGAAAGCTGTCTTTGCAATGACATACAATCAATAAGCCTCAAGAACAGAAGCTTCAAAGAGTCAGATAACACTTGTCAACTGATGTATTTACTCATGCACAACTCTATGGAGCTTTTTCAAGAGTAAATAAATCTAACAATGTTTCCTATTAGTTAAGGAAAATGAAGAACAAGAGACTCAAGGTCATTGCATTCTGACTTCAAATATGGTATACAAAGAGGTATTGCAAAATACGTGCACATCAATGAATTGCCTTTGCTATTTTGTGTTACACTTCTCTGAGTATTTAATTTCAACAACCCAACAAAAGACTGAATCATTTTTCAGGAGGAAGGGAAAACTTTAGTTTTGTTTAGAGGAGAGAGAAGGCTGAATATGTGAATGTTTCAACGAGTTTACTGGTTTGATATGAGTATATTAAATTAATATGTCAATAATAATATGATGGCAATTGGGGACGAATCTCGCAATTTTGAATTTCGATCAGTTCGCAAAGACCACTGCTGAATAGGGACATCACTTTTCAACCGTAAAAGCATTCGAATATAGTGGGCACCAAGTCCATTGACACAGCGGATCTTCGGTTGAGTGACGACAGGAATCTGCGATACGATGATCATGATGGCAAAACATTAATATCCGGCAGCATGCGAATAAAACAATGAGATATTAATTCGAATTTGACAGATGTATATATAATATGCCATAAAAGGCAATTAAAACATATTCATTCTGAAGATAACGAGTTCATTAAAAAAATAAGCGAAATACACGAAACATGTATTTAAAATAAGTTACAAAGAAATGTGTTTATACAACTGAATAAAACACAGGTTGCTGAATTTTTTTCCTGCTGTGATTCCATTTTCGTCGACAAAAGTCGCAGAAACTATACGAAAATTAAGCATTAATTAATGGTAGATTGAAACAAATTCATTATTCGAATTTTAATGAATTACTATAAGTTAAGGCGATGCATTTACAATAATTGAAGAATCTACAACAAGAAGACATTGTAAATTGTTCTATACAACTATATTTGAGGTTGCGAACCCCAGTTCAAAATTTTTGATATCGAGACTATATATCAAACTTTATTTATTTATATTGCGGCATTTTTGAGTTGTCGAGTGAACAAACCCAAAGAACAGACAGACAATTAACTTTTTGACGGATATGGTTAAAAATTTAACATCTAGAATTCTAGTGATAAAACTATATGCCAAATTTTAAGCATGTAGCTCTTTGTGTTTCTTAGTTATCGTGTTCACATGTACGTACATTAATGGACAGACAGACTTCACATAGATGGATTTCATCCAAAATTTGATAGGAATCAACAGTTTTGGTGTAAAAACCGTATAACTAATTCCAACCGTCTAGCTTATTTCACTTTTGAGTAACAGTGTTCCAAAACCGATATACATAATTCCAAAAATGTTTCCTTACGAACCCAGAGAGTTTTCAACCATGGGGATTCATCAAAATCTAGAGATCGATTTTTTTTTTTTTAAGGATCACAATACTTTTTCTTTTTATAAAGGAAAGTAAAAAATCTCGCAGTATTCATTTTCAATAATTTTTTGGTAAGAACTGAAATGAAGAGAAACAAAATGTCTGTTTTTTAACATATGTTCTATTCCATTTGCTAATAACGATGAATTGGTCACAAAAAACTACTGTTAGAGATTCCATAGACTTTCGAACTTAAGCATGGGACCGACTGTTGAATGAGTATTTTTTCACATAATAATTAACAACCCAACCATAATAACTAACTATTGGAGACTTATCTTACTCATTTATTTTATGCCGCAGAGGAAATTAAAGTTTATCAATATTGCTTCTGAACTAGGATCAATCTATTTCCTCCCCAATAAAATACGAAGTTCTCTAAGTGAAGCTGTATTTCTTCACATATAGCGACATTTTTTCTTAGCTTATATCAAAAATGACAAGCATCACTAGCCAATTTAGTTATTATTTGATCTGTCAGTTGTCTAGTTTAATTTATAATGTTTATTGATTTATCGACAGATCGAAGCGATAACTGTTATTACATACGTTAATCTGTTGACAAATTTTGAGACTTCGTTTTTCAAGTACCAGAATATTTTGTATATGTCTCAACTGGATGTAAATGTCACACAGAAAGCGAGAATGCAGCTTTCAATAATAGAAACACACAGCCGCTTTTAAATGTTGTTTCCACTTTCATCTGTGTTTAATATTAAAGAATTTATCAGGGAAATTTTTTCTCATCTAAATTGGTAGTCAGTTGGTAACAAACTGTTCTTTAGCCTTAAACCATACTTAAAACAAAATAGGATTTTTAAAAATATTTTCTCATGTTTTATTCAAGAAATTAAAGACAAAAAAACATTTTAAAATCATTTTTTAATAAATCATACATTTAAAAGGTTTAGTGCTTTTGTGAAAATATATTATTAGGATGTTTATTGTATTACAATTAGAATATCAAATATAATATATACTAAACAGTGTAACAGATCCGCCAGATGGCGCTGTCTCCCTCCTGTTAGGTAGATGACTCTTCGACGGTGTGAGTGAGTAAGACACACGAAAAGATCCTGTGTTGTTGAACCGGAAGAATGTATTCTTTTCTATGTAAAATGTAAATAACTATACATAATCATTTAGTTATCATTAAATAATTACTTATCAACTTTCAAGGAGCCTTCTTCATTTCGTTCTGAAATATTTTTCTATGGATTAAGTAATGGCTCGCTCAGTAAACCTTACAAATGTAGTAGAGCCGTTATAACAGTAATTTATTTTCTAAGAATAAATCTCAAGTTTTACGTAAGAAGTTGACTATAATGTAGTTATTTTAATAGCAGACTGGACATTCTTTTTATTGATATGAGATTTCACTTGCTGGATTTCTTACAATCAAAATCGCAGTCAACATATATTTTCATGAAAATTGTAATACCATTACTTTTCAAGCACGTATGAATTAATGAATAAATAATACATAACCAATTAATTTATTTAGCAGGTAAAAAACATTTCTGAGAGTCAAGGGTTTCTTTTAATAGAACTCGCAGGCAAACGCCAAAACAATTACGTCAACAATTTGTTATGAGAGGGGAAGGAAAAAAGTAAAGCTGGCGATCTTTTCTTTCGCCGGCTGCTTTTCCATTAGGGGAGAAATGCGCCAGGCCTAATGAAATCATAATAGGCCGTTAGGAAGAGCGAATCAAGGGAAAAGGCCGACGACGAGAAAAGTAGAGAGAAATGTAACAAGCCCTTTTAAAGCCCTACTTCGAGGAAGATAGCCGAAATTTTTCTTATTTTCATTCTTATTTGCTGTTGTTTAGGGCGATAGGATAGCTTACAAATAATTGTAAGTATTTCTTGGTATTTATAATAAAAGTTGTATTCTTTAATTTTAAATGACATTTGTTGGTTTTAAATTACTGTGTGACTTTGACTAATAATTTCTCTACAGTGAATTGTCTATATATAGAATCTATTAACTATTTCTGGATGCACCAGGGCTTAATGCCGAAGTGAAGGTTAGATCACATTTGTTGACCAACTTGGGAAAGTTTGCGCTTTACCAATAAAATTTCGTAACAATTAATCAATACGATGAAATTTGCTGGAATCTCATCGAAGTTACCAGATTTCTTAAGACGATTCATATTGTTACGCGTCTTTTGTACTACCATTTTTCTATTTGTTATATTAATAAGCTATTTAGTTTTCTATGCAGTGTTTTAACTGATAGTACCACCGCCAGGCGGCGCTAATGTAATTTTTTTTACACTACATATTTATTCTGCTGTGAACATCCTCCGCACCGTCGGAATGCAAATTTAGGACACTATTATACATGCTTTTCGGAACAGTTAGTATTCGCACTCCTGCAATATACAGGCTTCATTATTTTAAGGACTGCTGCTTATTTCACGTAAAACATTGCAAACAGATAATTAAGTTTGAAAACTTTTAGAACTGATTAACATACCAAAGCAAATAACCTTCAACCGTGGCGGACTGGGTCTGAAAATAGTGGTTGCCAGGAGACAGTGAGGGCCCACACATATCTACAATCATATAATATTAATTCATATATATATAATTTTTTATTTAATTTCATATTTAATTTTTAATTTTTTTATATTTAATTATAATAATTTAAATCTATAATATTTAATAATTATGTATTCAATTTAATTTTTTTATTATATATATAATTTTTCCGCGTCTTTAAAATAAATCCCTTTTAACACCCCTTAATTTTCTACGTTCAAAATAGCGAAATTATGATTAAAGTTATTTGATTTTAAATTCCGGAAGTTAAATATTTCGTATACAGTTTTAGCGACAAAGTATGAAGGGGAAATGCTGCCCATTAGTAGGGCATCTATTGAAAGAGCCAGGAACCTTTAAAACAAACTTCTTTAGATGATTTTGAGTTTAGTAATTTGTACTGGTAATGTTTCAGTAGTTTGAAACTAAACTGGTATCATTAAAAAGATATTTTTGAATTATAAGTAATTCAAAAATCATTTTGTTAGATAGTATTTTTTGAAAATATTGCGAAAAAACGCCAAAATCTTGCTTAATTTTTAAGTAACTGAAATTTTAATTTACTTTTGGACTTTAAAAAGTTGACAATTATTTTCATCTTTTTCATTCATTCATCTTTCATCATTTTTTTGAAGAGCATGTGTGCCAAATTTCATAAAGATCGAGTAAAACTATAGATTTGTACAAAATACATCCTTATAATGTAAAAAACTTCTTTTGTTGTATTAAAATGCAGTCCATTTTCATTGTTTCGCCAATTTTTTTTTCTTCAAGTCCAGTCTTTTTCTTTCTTACTTCGTTACTTCAAATAAATTTAGATTTTTCTATGCTATTTTAATAAATTTACGTTTTAACGATGACATTAAGCTCATCTTTCCACTTAAAGCAAGATAATCTTCCTGGAGATTATGCAATTCATTTATTTGATATGATGAGGCTAAATTTTCACTTTATAATAAGCTTAATAATGTGCAATAATTGTAAATTATAATTATACAAAATTTCAAAAAATAATCTTCATTGAATCTCGTGTTTTTTAGACTTTTTAACTGTGGAATGTAAAGACTTATGTCATTGGTTTCATGAGACACAAAAACATACTGCATCAAAATTTATCTCAAATGCTAATACATTTCCTATCTACTGTGTTTTTTTTCTTCTTTTTTTCTTTGAACAACTAATTTCTTTCTCAGTCTTTTGTAGCAATTAATACTTTTAGATAAGTTGGCGAATTTAAAGTTTGTTAATATAATCAAATTAAGACAATTAATAAGATGGACAAGTCGGTTGGTAGCCGAATGCGGCTAGTGTTTTATACTACAAAAACAATGTAAAAATAGAGAAATGATAGTTTCAGCTTACCTCTTTTTTTTCTTTCCTTTTGCAAGATAAGCTACATATGTGTCTTTACTCTCTTACAACTAAAAACAGAAATAACACTTTTCTCACCAATTATTTTCCATGAAAGACAGACCAATAAGACTGAGGCCCTCTTTAAACGAAACCCCTTTACTCTTCTAAACGCAAACTCCCCCCCAAACGTATAAAGAAATTCGTGAGTGTCGTCGTTTCATAGATGTCATTTAGTGTCCTAGTCACAGTTTTAGCCAAGAAAACCTTTTCTTACAGGCGAGTTTCCTTGTTTGTAAGATTTATGACAGTAAAATTAAACTACAAAAAAGAAAGAAAAAAGCATCTCTTATAGCCATCTCTCACAAGAACCGCACCCTTTTTGCACAAAGGGATGCAATCATTTTCGTCTTTCCGGGGGCTTCCGAAACCAACAAAATATCTTAGAGTATTGCGGCTCGACTTTGCACCGAAGAGCTACCCTGTTTCAATAGCCCAAGAGTTTGTGCGATGGCTGCAACATTCTGGAGAAACATCTGTAAATGATAGGAAGGTCAAAGGAAGTGGACTGGACAAAGACCTCAGTACAGTTTCTAAGGGCAGTTGTAATTGCGTATGCGTCTTGGGTCGGTATTCGACCACCCGCTGTTCGGCTGGTCGAATTACGACGGCAATAAATCCCCAAAACATGGGCTTTGGGTACAGGGCTATTTTATTTCAATGCTTTATAAAAGCTTACTATAGAGAAAGATATCTTTTTTTCTCTCCCACACTTTCTGGGGGCCCAAATTGTCTTCTGTTTAAGGGGCCATCGGGCAATCTGTTAACCTCGCCAGTTCGCCACTGACCTTCAACGCAAAGCATCTTCCAATATGAAATGTCCCAGTATAATTGACGAATTCACGATCTTGCAGCAGAGCAACAATCTACCGCAAGTGTGACATCAACGCAACGTACACATATAAATGCCTCAAATTACGTAAAGGGCAATATCCAGATCAAAAGGCAGCTGCCGGAAAGTCATACATAAGATTTAATTTATAGTAATTAGCAGGCAGTTTTTACAAGCAGAATTAAAGCGAGTGTGAATGTTGATTGTGCTCATTAAAATACCATGTTACTTTAAATACCATGCCCTGTTTCTCTTTAGAACTGATGAAATTAAATGTTACCTGAGGAAATAAAACATTAAATTCCACAGAGTCTAAGATTAAAATCCAAAATGGGCTAATAATTCCACTTATGTACTAATTTATCTAGTTATTGTTAGGTTACAGAAAGTAGGAAACCAACAGCTTCGGTAGGTTTTAAGATATGTAATTCAAAATGTTAACTCCGTTTAGCGCAGAAACAACAATGTACAAAATAGATAAACAATTTCAAAAACATAAAATAATTTTAATAATTAAATTAATATTTAAAAAATAAACTAGAAAAAGAATAAACAAATTTTAAAAAAATAACTTAAACTTTAAACAGAAACAACAAAATTTAACAATAAAATTTAGACAGTGTTTAAGTAGCGCGCAATTGCAGCTGTATACAAAAAACAAAAAATCAATGAAAATCAAAACCATTCAAAGAAAGCAAAAAACTAAGAAAAATACTCTGAGAGAATCGAATTAAACAAACAAGGAATCCATTCTAGTCCATTTTATCAAGGGCTAATGAATAAATTCAAAATATTTGGGAAATTCCATTACGCGAAATATAGCTTTTCTTAGCCCGAAACTTCCCAACAAAAGACAAATACACAAAATAGAGCTGTGTTAAGAGGTTTCCACATTTTAGTTCGATTGTTTACATTTACAGTAGCTTGTTAGTGATAGGTATTGAAATGCCAAAACAGCACAACGCTTTAATTTATTACTCGCGGCATCCGCTAATTAATTTTTAGCACAGAGAATGCCATACAACATGAATGAGAAACAGTGCTATTTGATGGAAAATCGCATCAGTCAAACGGGTACGACGTCTGCTTATGACTGCAGGAAATACTGTATTCCACCACTGCTCTGTATAACGAATTCTAGAATGAGTTCTACGTAGTTTGGAACAAAAGCTGACAAATGTTCATTGATTAGGATGGGAATCAATGGAACGAAACATTATTCCGTTTTTTGGAGAGAAAAGATTCGTTGGAGATTTCACTTTGTTATGTCAAGAAAGTAACGGAAATGTACAAAATATTTATATAATACCGGATTTCTTAAATCAAATTTCCCGAAGTTTGTGACATTATGCTTATTATTTATTATGAGTATGACAAGTATTGAATTGAAGAAAGTAGCTTTCCAAAACAACACATTGTACGACAGAAAAAAAAAACACCGAGATTTTTACTGTAGTCCCAATTTCGAATTAACTACATTCGCACAATCTTAAAATCAATCAGTTTTAAATTTCTCAGAAAAAACATTGTAATATCAATCCAATCAACATATTAACTATGCCTTATAGCATAGTAGCATTAATATTGTTTATTTCATTTTATTCTTTTAGTCAGGAAATTCCTACCCGCAAAATTACCAATAATGTCAAAGTACCAATAATTCTAGATTTCTTATTGGGCTGATGCCCATAGATAATGTTAAGAGATGCTTTGGTGACTTTTATTTGAATTAAGTCTATCACATGGTTGTTTTCCGGCTCATCAAAACACATTTTTTGGCAAATTTCCGAATTGCGACTGTGGAACAGACACTGGTAACAGAGGCCGCTGTATTTTTGGTTGCCCTAAATATAAAGTATTAGACATAAATATATTCCAAAGAGCTTCAGTACTTTGAGCATGTTGGACTTTGTTCAAGATAGACTGGCGAAAATCGGTATTAGAAACATCGTTCGGAATATATTGGAGGATTTCCTTTATTCAAGTGATTGATGGTTCTAATAATAGTTAATTGTTTTTTTAATCGTTATATTTGTTTTCTTCTTTTTCCTCTTCTATTTATTTATTTTAATTTATTACCTGTTTTATTTCTTTATTTCAGTGTTTCATGTTTATATCCGATATGCAGTTATATTGATATTATTAATTCTTATGTTTCATATATGTATTTGTTATTTTATGATCTTATATTGTCATCTGTAATTCCGCAAGCTTAGGCTCGACGAAATTCCCATTTATGTATACCAGCAAACTGGGCATCCATTCCATTCGATATAACATCTACCAAGTTAATAAAAAGTTCACCTAACAATTTTCAGTATAATGTAAAATGTTCAATAACAACCTTTGATGAATAAAAAATAAACACTGTTTTTATTTTAAAACATTTTTTCATATTTCTATGTTTTAAAATAAAAAAAAAATAAGGTATATGACTTCTCCTTGAAAATTCGACATCTAATAAACTATGAACTATTCAATTAAAAATAATTGAATAGTCAAACTTATCTTGCAATCAACATTAGACCCTATTTCAGAAAATAGTAGATTTCTATATCATTAACGCCAACGACATGCTAAAACCGCAGATGCATATATTTTCTCTGAAGTAACAAAAGAATAACGAAATAAACTGAGACAAGGCTCGAAATTAGAAACAAGAAGAAAATAAATTATTAGTTGTGAAACCACAAGCAATAAAAATCATTAGCGCAAATTAATGAAGTGTATTATCGGTGCTTATATTAAGCGAAACTCATTATGAAGGAAATTAATATTGAGTGCCAGAACAGCCATAAAGGCTCCAACATCGTTAATTCGACTCATGAATACACATAATACATAGTTCTACTAAAGGCATTTTTATTATTCACAGACTTAAACCATTGTACTTATTATAGAAACTGCGGATGATGATTGACATTAAAACCTCATTAAAAGTTTCTGTCACGCGGATGAATGAAGAGTTGACATTTTAACGACTAATGAGCTCAAAACCGAAGTTTTGACAGTACTAGATCAGCAGGTACAGATAGCAGGTTTTTGATCTTGAATGATGAACAGCTACTGATTGAGCTATAAAAATGACAGGAAGAAAAGAAATTTTCCCTCAACCTCCAAAGTAACATGGAACCTGTTACTTAGTAAGACTTAAAAATTCCCCCTTAAATCCACACTAGCACAAACAAATTTTTAAAATCTATTGTTTAGGCCTTTTTCCTCCCCAACAATGCTTTAACAGGACTCACGTCTGAAATTCGAACCATATATCTGATGATATGTCCCGACTTGAAATCCAACGATTGCTACACCATCTTAATGATTTTCAAGAGCTTTTTCGAATAAATTCATGATCATCTTTCACTTCAAGCTTTTTCCATTACCTGCAAGCCGACATGGGGAATTTTTTGCGCCCTCTTCGTCGAAGTGACAGCGCACCTGAACTATTCTCCGCTTCCTCACAGAAGAACTTCCACTTTATGGAGAAAAGAACAATCAACATAACAGACACACATGTGCTTTAACACCTGCATTTTAGTTTGTTTTTGTGGACTTCTTTATTCGATTAGTGTTTTTTCCTCTCTTGTTTGTTGATATTGTACACTTCATACTCATATTTCTTTGCTTTTTACAGTTTTTGTCTGTATATAGTTTTATATGATACTCCCCTTTGTTTCTTGTATATTATCGCAAATTTTTATATTTGCATTTTTGTAACCTTTGTATCTCTCTGCCTTCGCCATTATTTGCCAGACAGTTAAAGAGCATCTTCCAACGTCTCTCCCACTTCATGTCCGCCGCACTGTTTAAATAACCAAAAGGTTATAGTCGCAGGGGCATGAAGTGGTGTTCTGTTCTATCTGATGAGATGACTCCTTCTCTGCTATCTCTTAACTACAGTAGAGGAGGGGTCATCTGATTAGATAATAGGTACGAATTGTACTTGATAGCCGTGTGAATCGTATTTGATTCACGTGACGATTAACGTGTTAACAACCATCGGAACTGTTTTTTTCTCGTATACTTATGCAAAATGGCAGTTTCGTATTAGAGGTTGCATCGACCGCAAAGGGTTAACTTCGCTTTACAGAGAGAAGAACGAATTATGCATTTTGTGTCTTTTTCCTGCAAACCGATTGGGTCTGCAATTTGATATGGATCGGTACCTTCGGTATCAAGACCCCATACAAAATTTTATTTATTAAGCTTGTTGCGCTTTTGAGTTATCGTGCTCGCATACACATGCACAGACAAGGCAAAGGACAAATCACTCCTCTGACAGATTTAGTACAAAATTAGATATAAATCTACAACTTTTGGGTAAAGATTATATACTAAAATTCCTACATCCAGCTAGTTGCCTTTTTGAGTTATCGTGTTCACAGAGAGACTTTTGAGTTATCGTGTTCACAGAGAGACATTATCCCCAAAACGGTTTTTTCGGGTTCAGGAAGGTCTAAGACGAGGAGATTAACCAAGGTTTCAAGGTCGAATTTTTGGACGATTACGGTTATTTCTCTTTGCATTCTTTGTGTAAGAGAAAGTAAAAATGGATTTCGAAAATGAATGCGAAAGGATAACTTGTTAAAATTCAGACTATGTTTAACGGAGAAAAATATTTTATTAAAACAAATATAGAAGAAGAAAATTCTATTTTGTATCATTATTTTCTCTTGTTTTCTTCGTAAAAGATAAAGTAAAAATAGATTTTGAAAATAAATACGAAAGGATAACTTTTTACAATTCAGAATGTGTTTAACCGAGAAAAATATTTTATTGAAACAATTAGGGAACGAGCAACGGAGTCAGTTTTATGGTGTTTGCTGATTCAATGACAACCTTGCACCGCCACACTGTTACTGAATTTAAATATGTCTTTTATGTTTTCATAAGAAAGAGAGACAAAAGGAATTTAATTTTTCCTATGAAGGACAGTTCCTCATAAGGAGAGTTTTGGAAAAGTGAAAAGAAAATTTGTTCAAGAAATACAAAAGTAAAGGGTTTTTATTTACAAGGGGGAACACCAAGTACATGGGTCAGGGATTTTTTTCAAATTTTGTATATTTGTATTGCATGCTGCATTGCCTTAGGACAATACAGCATGCAAGCCCCCAAGTTCTGCAACGCAGTAATTTTCCAGAAAATCGATCGAAAACTTTAGCGGATAGAGTATCAACCAGTTCGCTGCATGTTTAGTCCGAGATGGCGGAGGTAAAGTGGGATGAGATGAGGGTCTGGGTACCTGCACACTTAAAGTCATCCCCCCCCCCAAATGTACTCCAATTTTCCACCCGTGTGACGTTTATTTTTACAGACATTTTAAAAATTTTATAAAGCGCCTCCAGAATTGTTCATACTTGATTGAAAACGAACGAGAAATTGCATCTCGTGAAGATGCAATCACAATACATTCCATCTCGCGTCATCAATTATCGGCACCGATATTTGCAAAAATCTTGCATTACGCGTGCTTCGCATGCAAATTGAGTAACGAAAAGGAAATTTTCCACAATGTTTGCTTTTCAGCTGCAGACCTACAATTTCTTTGTGTTTACGGGCATGTTGGGTTTATTCGGTGTAGTAGATGCCGTTTGAATTTATGTTTTTTGTGTTTTTATGACAAATATCATCCGGCAACTTGTAATGTTTAATGAGGCTTTGAAAACAGTATGTCATGAATATTATTGTATACCAGTATGTAATCTCTTATTGTCATGTATTTTATTACTACATATATTAATTACGATTCATATAATGTGATGAATAAAATTATAATAAAAATGAATTTTTATCTTACAAAAAAATAAGCAGAATTACTAAACGCTGTTGAAAGTTCAATAAATATCTACGCATATAAAGAAATTATTCGTTATTGAAATGATAAATGACGGAAATAAATGATAGGAAAAAAAAAATTCATTGTGGGACTCGATCCGGCGACCCAGCAATTATGGAGCTCTGACGCTAACCACTCGACCGCCGTCACCTCGGAATAAGCTTGCAGCGAATTGGTTGATATTCTATCCGCTAAAGTTTCCAGTAAAATCTCCAGGTAGTCCTAATACGACGACTCTCTCCTATGTGGACAAATGATAATATATAGAGGTTGACGTAAATGATCGCGACGCGCACAACCCAGAGCGTTTTGAGTATAAAAGGATATAATTTAGATGAATTTAAAAAGTCTCTCAGCTTTTCTGAAACAATTATAGATAATTTTGAAGGGAAAAAAAAAGAATTCAACTTAGTATCACTACTTTCTCCTTGCATTCTTCGTATAAGAGAAAGTAAAAATGGATTTTGAAAATGCGAAAATATAACTTATTAAAATTCAGAATATGTTTAACCGAGAAAAATATTTTATTACAATAATTACAGATAATTTTGAAAAAATATTCAATTTATTATCTCTAATGATGAGTGCCTTAAGGAAAATATGGTGATCTTAACGGTGGAAAATAAACAAGCGAGAAGTCTTAATAGCCTGCAGGGGACAATTTAAGCTGCAACAGCAATCAGTGAATACGAAAGAAACGTTGTCACAGATAAGAAGAAAAGTGTTTGTGTTCCGAGATTAATTAAAGGAGATTACATAGCTTCCTTTGATACACAAGAAGTCATGGCTGGTATTCTCAGGCTTTGCTTGAGGTAGCTCATTCTTGGAGTGTGTCCATGGATATGAAGGATACTGCCAACATTTCCTTTTAAATGCACATATGTCTTGAATCAGAATTATGAGTAGAGTTTCATCAGTGAAAGTCTCCGAAGTCCTTTTGGAGACTTTCGCCAAGCTTTGTGCTTCTGAAAGAGCTATAAAAGAAATCGACGAGAACGAATTTTAAATGTAATTGCAGATCTACCGAGAGAACTTATTGGGATATTTCCTTCTATTAAACAATACTATTCATGGATATAAAGGATACTACCAACATTTTTTTTGAAACGCATAAACAACTTCAATCAGAAATATGAGTAGAAATCAATCAAAATCTTTTGACGCAGACGTGCGTCTCTCTATAATGATCTAAAGGTGTGTCGGGAAGAAAAAAATTATGACGCTTTTCGCGCTCAAATTAAACGCTTATAGCTCCGCAACCAAATAACACCGAGAGTTGGGTTTAGTTTCATTTAACAGAGAAAGGGGTACATTGAAGATTGCAAAAAGAATTTTAGAATTTGGAATCACGGTTTAGTCACAATCGAGCTGCAAAGTTCGAAATTGTGTTCAAAATGAAAGTTGAAAGTTCGTTTCAATCATGAAAAATCTTGATGACATCACAGCAACCGATGCTCGCGCCTGCAGACTATCCAAGTACATTAGGCAATTCACTCATCGATCTTAACCTTCACGTGAAATATTACTCCAGAATTGTTGAATTACGTCGAATTTCGTGCTAAAGTTAAACGCTTGTAGCTCCGCAAAAAATAACATAGAGTTTTAGGTTCATTTAGCAGAGAAAGGTTGACATTGAAGATTGCAAAAATAATTTTAGAATTTGTAATTACGGTTTAGTCACAGACGAGTTGCAAAGTTGGTGAAAATCACGAAGACTTTTACATAGATAGAGTCACACTAGATTAATAGTCACTATAGACTATAGAGTTAATAGTAACATAGAGCTACTTTAGTCACAGAAAGTCACAGCTGAGTAAGTCTACGCCCCCCCCCCCCAATCCCAGGGGCCTTTTCACAGACACAGCCTAGCGTCGGATTTTGTTTTGTTCTGAAGAGGCTAAGTAAGAAAGTAAAAGCCAAGAAAATAGTAGGTGACTCTAGTTTCTGTTTAAAGGTTGGTATAAATCTGGAACAATTTACGAGTGGTATGTGAGGAAGTATATATGTGGATTATTGGGGTAATTGGGGTATGGTAAATTAAAACAACTGGAAAGAAAAATAGAAAATAATTGTATATCGTTTTGTGCTACCTTTTTAACTTATTTAAAATGATTTTGATGTTAGTTTTCATTCAAACATTCCATTTGTTACATCAGATATTGAACATTTCAGCTACACAAATTTTTAAAAAACGAAGTTAATCATGTTGGCGCTTTCTGTGGTAGTGACTCTGTACTTCTTCGTGATGATGATAAGAGTTAACCTACCACAGTTATTATTATTTTAAAAAAGTAACATTTCGACTTTCAGAGTAACATTTTTTCTACTTAAAACTTTTCCTCTAAAAAGATTGATAAAATCAATTATTGCAGCAAGAATTAAATAATATTTAAAATATTATATATTAAATAATAGTTATATATTAAATAATGGGGTTCAAAAGAATTTTAGAAAGCAACACTAGTATTATAAGCATTTTAGCATAGTCGTTAATAAACGGCAATAAATAAAAAAAATACATATTTCATCTCGATTGGAAAGTATCGGCGAATATGTATACAACGCAACAGCATGCAAAGTCTCCATCATAAAATAATGCAGCAAATAACAAAACGTTCGTAACCGTGTTTCATGATGTAGAATGAAACACTAACAAAAAAATCCTAAAACCGAAACAAAAACTAATACACTAAGTTGGAAAAAGTTCCATGAAAATCTTCCAGAAGTAAAAAACAACAACAATGAAAATACAGAAATGACTATCACAAGGAAAAAGTTTATTTCACAGAAGGTCGGAAAAGCTCATGAAACGGATCGAATTAAGTATGTCACTATAAAATAAAACTATTAAGAAAATATAAAAGGATTGTCCGGGTTATGAGTGAAATTTTATTGCGATCGTGTTTTAGGGAAATAAAATCTTTCACAAAGTTACCCTCAAGTTAAAGTATTCAAGTGTAAAAGAATATTCTAAAACCGATTGAAAGCTGAACGTTATACTCGTTTTCACATTTATAAACGCTTCAGTATGTTTTCTTAAATGAATCGAAAGAGCAAATTATTTTTTCTGCCCCGATGAAGTTTTTTATCGCTACGAAAACATTCACATCTTAACACATTTATCAAGAAATGTCTTCGATTTAATGCTGTTTCGTAAATTCTTCCTTTTTGGCAATTTACAAACTGTTGAGTATTTTGTATGTTTATGTTAACTGAATGTCCGAAGGAAATAAAGAAATTTAGCTCTATTAAACTCAAAGAAGGGAAATTTGTTTAATAATGTCACATAAAATGGTCCCTGCTTTTCCAAATTTAGCGGAAATGTCTAAAAAGAGTTTTTTTAGTCTATTTTATATTTCCCAAATTCTTCAACAAAACTAAAACGAAACAAAAAGTAGGTTATTTAAAGAAAGTTCGAACATAATCAGAGACTTCTTTGTATTTAAAAATATATCTTCCAGTAAAGAGAAACTCATTAGCTTGAAAATCAAAAGTGGAGACATAATTATTTTAAATAAATAAAAAAAGCACTTCAAAAGAAGTTTTGACATTTAAAGATTCCTGATATTTTAAAAGCTTTAAAACGTTATACGTTTTCTTTTACTTTTTTCACTTATCGTCGGAACTAACCTCTTAATGAGTACTAGTTTTTTTTTCCCCAAGCTGTAGTTTCGTATAACAGAACATGGTTATACCTACACAATTCATTTTACCAAAAACCTTTCTAAAAGAAAATTACAAAAATATATATTGTAGCGGTTACAACCAACTGCCTTCTCCTTTCTATGGTAGGTGGCGCTACTGGAGCCATCTTTTTCCCATGATGCCTCTCTGTCATTCTAGTCTGTGTGCTTGTATCGTAATGTTGTTCTCTGTCTTGTCTTGTGTCTTGTAACTTTAATGTTCTGTGCCGTGGAACGTAGCCTAATAAAATTGGTTCCTAAAATTGACTGGATTCTTCAGCAGCACTACACACAAACTTGAGTCTCGTCCCTCTATAATATGTAATAATATATAAATCTTTCTTCTGACAGGGTTTAACCCTTTAACAGCGCACCATCTAATTAGATGACCCCCTTTTGTTTTGGGAATGTGTTGTCGTATTGATTCAACCAAGAGCCCGTAGAGGAATTGAGATGTTAATGGAATACCAGTCATTTTTAAATCAAATGATAACCTCTATGAATGATTTAATTTTAGATTGAAAATGTAAAAATGCCACAATTCGATGCACGAACTGAACTCGGAATACACTGGTTAAAGGATTAAAACAGCCCGCTTTGGCTTCCTTAAATTGTTTTGATTAGAATTAGGTAGAACTTTATCGCAAACCTCTCTAAAAATTGTATTTCATTCTGCAGATTTCCATTTTCGTTCTAATTGTGTTTGCTGCGATCGTAGGTCTTTTTAGACGTTTCCCTTTGCGGAGGAAGACGTTAAAATGAACTACTGCTTAATAAAATAGTTTTTTCAAGTTCTAATTTCTCAAGATTTGTTTTCACATTTTTTATTTTGCATGCATACGTTATAACATCTTTTTGATAAATTTTTTTTATACAAACTAAACAAATTTCATTTAAGGAAAAAATGAAAGGATTCATGATTCGACATCTGAACTATGCATTGAATTCCTAAAAGTTCAATTTAGCATTTAAAAGGTGGAATTTTGACTGTTCGTGGAAAAAGAAGCACAGTTTTAAAGAAGCAAACCGGAGAAACACTGTGAGGTGTTGTTGCGTTGACAGATGTGAAGTTAAATGGATAAATTTCTGTCTTTTGCTGAAAGTCACAGTCAGGAGCGTCAAAAATTAATGATAAATCACTTCAACGTCAGCTGCTACCGAGTGCATAATTAATTGCAGATCCTAAAATACTCACATACCTTTTCTGGAGATACAGATATGCGATTCGGAAGAAAAATTACTTCAAATAAAGTAAACATCCCATAATGTCTTATATGTTACATATTCTTATTATTATTAACATTATTTCTAATCATCTTCTTTTATATTATTATTATCTTATTTATTATTTACCTTTATTGTACTATCTATATTATAGTTATTCATATTTTTATTATTTATATCTTTAACTATTATTTTATTCCCCTAAACTGTTTCGTTTTCTAATAAAGCCCGCTTTGCCTTCCTTAAATTGTTTCGACTAGGATCTATATTGGGATTAGAACTCGGACAGAATACCTTATGTTATTACTTCTATTAATTATTTTTTATTCTTTAAATTTTACTATTACTTGTATTTTAAAGTACTTTGCATTCTTAGTCTTGCTATATTTTCTAAATTCATTTATATTCTTCGATTTTATACTTTCGAAATTCTTATTTATTGTATTTAAATTGTTTTATATTTTCCGATGCTGTAGGAAACTGAAAGAGTCGGCGGGTCTAATAACACTTCTGTCGTATCTCCTTGATTCGTTTTGAATTAGCGGACTTTCGCTTGATTGTTAGTAAATTGCCCACATATGCGCTGTGGAGTGGTCAGGTTTCTTCAGCATGGATAATATCCAATTATACCAGTGAACGATGACTGTAAAAAGATGTGTTGTGCATTTTTCGATTATTTTCAAATAATTAAAAACCTTTAGTAAAATTCTATTGAAACTTTTATAAAAAATTTGTGAGCTGCAAAATAAACTGCGTATGAATTAACCACACCAGATTAGACTACCAAGTGATCATATTACATATAAACAGGATGATGATTTATCAGTTGATGAAGAATTCATTATTCTTAATTCATTTTCGAATACCTTTAATCAGGAATTCTGCTTGCGTCTATTATCCGTTAAATTTACTTTCAAGATCCATCCATGCTCATGTAGAGGAATAGCACAAAATATGTGCCCTAACTAGAGTAAATAGGTGACCGGTCAAGCTTTTTTTGCAAATATATTAATGGATATTTTTTATTGACTGCTGTCATCCATCAAGCCTCCCGTATTTTGTTCTAAGTTATGTGGATACACATTTGTGACATCCACAAACAGTAAACTCAAAAGGTAAGTTATACCTAAAACGAAAAAGATACTTAGCCACTCTGTTGATTGCTAAGTACTGCTGATCAAAAATAGGTAAAAAAAACTGGTAGTGTCGAGTAGTGGAGTACTCAGTAGACTCGTGGTTAGGACAGCAGATTTTAAAGCCGGCCATTCACTTCACAGATAAACTGGATATTTTGGAACGCGAGAAGGAAAAAGTCATCAAAATCTATGGAAATCAGCCGAAATGGCTTGTGGTGGTTGAAATTCCGTTTGGGCTGAAATCGGAGCGCAAACACTGGAGATTAAAGTCTCGCTTCTGAGGGACCTTGAAAAAGACTAGCGAAAAGAACAATGCCTTGCGTACATTGAAGCCTCGCTTTCAGGGTAGCATCAATTGAAATCTGCTGACTGGGGAAAATCGAAGAGCGATTAACAAGCAGCTGTAGAGAGGGAAAGAAGATCGCCCCCTCTACCTTCGTTCAGAGTTAGCGTCCTTTTAAATACAAGTGAATGGCGTGTCTGTATTTTTCGATTAAAATGGGAGAAAAAAACAGGGCTTAGGACAAATGGCGTGGCTATACTTCAAATGAATGGCCGGCTTTAGGGGCAAGCGTCGCGTATTCTTTCCTTGGGTTATGCAGGGGGACCCTTCCAACGTATTGGTGATCAGATTGTGAACTTACTTTTTCATTTGCATTTTTATATTTTGGTTCGTAGTGTTCCTTTTTACTACATCTTTTTTGGTTGCTTAGTAACGATGATGTGAAAAAGAGAAAGGCACAAAAAAAGTCATGTCGGAGAAGTGCATGCGATTTTCTTTTAAACAGCAAAGAAAAAAAAATTAATTTTTGAAATTTCGCAAGCTCTTCGAATCATAAATAATGCGATCAAGTTACAAAAATCACCCCACAAAAATGGGCAGCAGAATAAATTGTTCTTCAATTATAGTAATTTTTTCCAACAAAAACCAAATGGAATCCATTTAATGTTATTTTTTGTGCGTCTACGTTGAAGAATGCAATTATTTATAAAGATGAAAAGAAAGTCTTTTAGTAACTGAAAAAAGGTAAAATGGGAAACGAAAAAAATTAATAATATATGCTTTTAAGAAAATTGCCAATGTATGAATTAATTCAATTACTTTTGACGTTGATTCAATTTTTATGCATAAAGTTATCAAAGAATGATGACGCTTTATAATTAGCAATCATAAAAGAAAATATATAAACTTTCATTTCGAAATTCTTTTAAAGCTATTTTATCATTTTGCTTTCTTTATACTTTTGATAATAACTTGTAGAGTGGTCGGATAAAAAGCATTTTCATTGAAAGATGTAAATTGCGTGTGTATATTTAAGTCCGATATTACAGGGCGGGGGGATAAATGGATATTACGATATGGAGACAGTAAATTTCGTATTACCCAGAAAACACAGTTAACATTTATGTTTTATTATGAAAAATAAAAGCAATGCCATTATGTGTGTTTTCCATAGTTAAAAAAATTATTAGCTTAGTGCATTTACAATATAAATTAATTTTCAGACTTTCAAGGGTTGCGGTGACACGTAGGTAGTCTTTGACGAATTCCATCAAATATCAACTGTGTGTGTGCTTGGTGCAATTTATTGTTTAGCAACGGATTCGGAAACTCTCTGCGCTTTTGCGCATGCGCCGGGCGGAGTTATTTTCATCAAAATAGGGAGAAAAGTGCAGAATGGAAGTGTGATGTTTACATTTTACTGAACGTGATCTAACAAAGAACTCTGGAAATGCGCTCATATGACTCATTGCCTGACACTACTTTCCGGTGTAAAATCGTCCAAAACTGCTAGTCTCGGAATCCGTTGTTGAACAATACTTCTGTTGTCGAGGGTCGAACATCCTCTCGTTGGTGTGGAGTGGAAGTTGAAAGAGAAAGAAATGCTGGCTTAAGTGTTGTCTTCATCATGTAATCACGACTCAAAATTACGAGGTATGTCTAACGTGACCATTTATCCCCCCCCCAAAAAAAACCGGGACAAGTGCTAATATTTTAGGTAACAGAATGTGTATTCAAGAAAGCGCATATTCCTCCTCAGTTTTATTTATTAATGAAAAGAACGGGAAGCAGCACGTGAAAATAAAATTGCTTAAATATTTGGCATTGATTTCAAATAAAGAAACTTTTTAGGCAGGATTTCTTCAAATATACTTTTGTAATTAACATTATTTGAAGAACTGCAACGTGCAATTGTGTTTTTTCGCCAGATTTTCGCCATACTGAGCTGTTGATCATCTGAATTACAGAGCGATGTTTATAAAAATAGGCACACAGAAATCAAGACGATTACGGATTTACTAAGCGACTTGTAACATCAAGACTTGCAAAGACTATGTATCTATTTTTATGATTGACGTTTCTTGTATAATTAAATCGTCGCTTCTGAGAAAATAATTCGACATCGTCAGCCTCTTTGAAACGAATAAGACCCCAAAATTCATTGCTATGTTCTAACACAGAACATGTAGGGACAAAATTTATAAATCAGGAAATGCGAATAAAATGTAGTTTAATGCATGAGCATGGGATAGTAAAATAAATATGAATAGTTACATTCATATTTTCAGATTAAAATTATACAATTAGGACAGAACAGGCAATAAAAAAATTCCCAAAAGACTTTGAATAACTTTAGACAATATTTATATCCGATTTCATTGTCTCACATGATTTGTTTAATCATTAGATTCCGGGAGAATGAAATCTCAAAACATTCTTTTAAAATGAGAATCCTCTTCGAGAAACAGAATCCCCTCCCTTTTCAATTATTGAAAGGTAAGATCTGTGATCCTTTTCGACCACTTGTGGGATTACTAATTCATTTTTTTCTATCATTTACCATAAATACAGCCATCACACATGAGACGAGAGAGCAGGACAGAGGAGTAAAACTATCTACAGGGAGATTATAGACCAGGCATATTAGTTCCACGAGGGACAAGGATGAGATCCTATCAAGCGTGTATGAAGAGGAAAACCTACAGTCAAATCATAGACCCGACAGAGATTAATTCTGCGGGTTTGGTAGAGTGAAATCCCACTAGTTTAGTGTTACAATATCTGTACCAGCCTGTGTGAAGAGGGAAAAAATTCCCCTAGTACAGCATATGTACCGCCGTAACGAAAGGTTTAATACTGACGTGCATATTTAATTTTAAAATAAAAGTTTTAAAGATAATTTTAATGTTATCGTATCTGTTTCATTTTAAGTAATTTCTTCATGATAATATCCAACTATTCTCGTTATATTTCCTACTTTTTATACATTATAATTTTACAAGTTCAAAGATTTACAAATGCTAAATGAAGCAAACATTAACGATATTGCAAGTTACAGGCAATTTAATCCCATCATGCAAAGGAAGCACTGAAATTTTTCAGGCATTCCGGCAGTTGCCCCTTGACAATGCCCCATCTATTTCAGTGAAAAAGTGGGAAAATTCCAGCGGGGAAGGTTTCCGTCCCTTTATAGCTTTCTTTTGATATGTCCGGTGTATATAAATGGGGAGGCCTCAATTCAATGCCCGACTGGGTTTCGCTGAAAGTTGAAAATTGCCCGGTCGCTTTTTCGGGCATTTCAACGTGAATCATCTACGCTGTTCTTCAAAACACTATTCATTTTATTTTTTTGTCAGAATCGGGAGTCTGTTTGAAACTTTTGCACTCATTTTTGAAAGGAATGTTTCGAAACAAAATGTTGGAGAGAGAAAAAAAAAAAAAAAGAAAAATGTTGGGATATAAGATTTGGGAAAAATGAATTTTTTGTTCTCATTGCAGTGTCTAGAGAATTTTCTTGAACAGGAATAAGCAAGTGGCCATGCCGAAGTAGAAAACCGAATATCAATCAATTTACCAATGGGAAAAAATTTCTGAATAGGGTACTTTATAATAAAATCTTACGAACAAATAAACTCGAGTGATAAAAAATAATAATTTAAAATTATATTTTTTGTGAACGGAACAATCCAGACAAATGAAATTTCATACAAGGTCTTTACACTTAAATTGCAGATCTGTGGAAATTTTGGATCCAATAAGTCAAAGGAAAAGGTAATTGATGATTAACCTTCCGTCGAGCGCATCTAATCTGTGAGATGAAGCACCCGCATTTTTTGTACCTAAGTGAGGGTTTTAACCGAGAAAGGTGTGGGACTTCTAGTAGCTTCCTGACCCCTTATAACTCCCACTAGGGTATAACGGTTTTTTATCTAGTTCTCTTTTGATGTACGTGAGGGGCACTTTAATATGACAGATAAGTTGCGCCCGATTACGTTTGTATTTTTGATTTTCCAAATATTTCTTTTCATATACATGCGAAACTTCGTACACCTTTGTCCCAGCCCCTAATTCAATGATATTGATAGTTTCGTTATTTCCAAAATATTTTTTTCAAAAATGTCAAATTATTTCAGGTTCTCGACGACAACAGTTGAAATTGCTAAGGAACCTTACGGGAAAACAAACGTCAATTCCTTCCTGAATTCCTAGATGTTTTGTTAGTTGAAATTGCAAAGAAATACAAAAAAAATATTTAAAAACGCAACTATAGCTTTGTATGAACGAATAGTTCATTTTGATAAGCTTTACTTAAATCAAGTAAAAATTTAACTTTTAATCTCACAGGTGAGTTACACGCACGAACGTGTTAGCATTTGTAATGCGCCCAACTGAAGGTTAAGTTCCAAAATGCATACTCTATTCGCTTTACTATACGACGAAGCGAAACAAAGAGCGGGCCATATATTGGAAGCATATGAGAAAAACGTACACCAAATAAAATGTTCGAAAGCTGTCTGCATAATACAAAACTGCACGGAACGGTGGACAGGTGGTAACCAGATATTTGGGTCTGGAGGGTGGCGGGTTCGAGACACGAATCCACTCAGCGGCCACGGGCCTGGAGTACGTTAAATCCATCGGGCCCAAACGCCTTCTCGCTGAGGAAATTTGGAAATCGGCTCAGTTATAGCCCTCGCCATCTGTCCACGGTTTGTAATTACTAATACGATTCCCAAACAGCTAGCGTAGCTCTGACGTAATGCAATCTAAATAAATTAATCTAAAATTCCTTAATACTGCTTTAGGGAAATTTAATCTAACATTAATTTCAAGTATATATTGCTATAAATTATATAGATATAATATTAATTAAGAATTAAACACTAAATTTAAGTTTATTTGACGTGATGAAGACATAGCCTTCATGGATGTGTACATGCAGATCTTTAGTTTTCTTTCGGTCTTTACCCAAATTTAAGTAAACAAAAAGTGAGATTAATAATATTATGACCAAATTAAATAAAAAAGAGTTCCCTACTGTGCACACATGAATAACAAATTGCGCATGAATGCACATTAAAATTTATGACGTCCTTAGTTTGTCGTGACCCATTACCAACACCTTCTAATGACCGATATCATCTTCTTCTTAACTATCTGCGGTCATCTCTCCTTGATTGTAAGCCATCCATTCCGAGTGGCTAGACACACGAGATAGGGACTCAAGTGCTCGACCAACAGAAGAATCCGAAGATTCTCTGAATGAACCCTTCATGGACGACGATCAATACCTAAGAATCCGAAGAATTTTCATTAGACCTTTGGCCCGCTTGAATAATTCATGCCTGCTTTCGCTGCTTACCTCTCTGGCGAAAACATCGAGGCCGTCAAATTTGATGGAGTTCTTTCTTCATCTTTTTCATAAAAAAAAATTTTGGTAAAGGATTTTTTTTTGAAAAATGGCTTAGGACGATTATACTGAAAAGGCGATAACATAGTTATGGGGAATATGGTTAAAAGTCCTGCGGAAATGAAGATATATTGCATTTTTATTCTTTCTTTCTTTCTTTTCTTGGGAGGTTACTTTCTTGGGGAATTTTGATATTTTTAAGTTTTGGTTTCAATTGCACACTATATTAGGCATGCTTGCTTTTCTTTTATTTTGAATTTCTCGTATACAAAGTAATCGTAAAAAAAAATGGACCTCTAGATTTTAATGAATCTCCATGTTTTGCACCTTCCTGAATCCAAAACACCATTTTTGTAATTATGTCTGTCTGTGAAAACGGTAACGATTCAAAACACTATAAGCTAAAGAAAGGAAATTCGGTTGATGGTTTTAATACTTTAACTGTAGGCCTGCATCAGATTTTAGGCATAATCAGCGAAGGAGAAAGGTCCAAAATTCAATCCACTATACGACGAAGCTAAACACAAAATGGTTGATATTACGGAAATATACGAGAAAGTCGAGGAGAGAACACTCCTTTACATTTCATATAATTTTATTCATTTGAAATTAATGCTTTGTTAGACATTTGAAGAATCTTTTATCTTTCTGGAATAGATATTTTCCACGCTCAGTTTGTGCAGAAGCTGAAAATAAGCGGGAACAATTAACGAGATGTTACAGTCTAAGAAGTTATATGGCATGTGTAACTACATAAGCCATACAATTTCTAACAGTTTTACGTCAATTTATTGCAATTTAATAATTAAAGTCGCTTAATGCTCTACTGTGACGTCATGTTCCTTTTTTTCTCCTACAGGATGAGCAATAGTTTCTATAATTAAACAGATATGGCATAGTCCTGATAAGTGAATCTCTCCAATTTAAGAAGCGATTTTTGACTTACTGGTGCGTAATATAGGCTGTTTCTCCTTGAAATTTAATGCAATTTATTTTATATTCTCTGAAAAGTCCACTGTATTAGAATAAAATATCTAAAATATCAATAAAAAAACCGAGAGGGTAAATCTATTGCGAAAACTATAAAATATATACGAGTAATATGTTCCTTCATTTCTTTAAGGGGGCTCTAACAATTCTAGACGTATGAATATTAACTTGCAAAGGCTAAATACAACAGTAATGACAAAATGAAGCCAATTCGATGACAAATAAAACTAGAGTTAAAACGATTTATAGTTACGAGCTATCACACAGGCGTTATTGCAAAAATCTTCAGTTTCGGTGGTCGTTGGCTGAACCGCAACTGGATGAGCATTCTTAACAGATGCTTCGAAGCAGGTGGGAAGAGATTCTAAAATGGTACAGGACGTTCGTAACTTCTAAATTGCACGGGCTATCTACAAAGTGAAATATATTATAGCGCCTTGCACTGGCAATAAATACACCTATATCCACAAATTTCCCTTAATGAAAAGCGCAGAAACAAAGATTTTCTAAAGGAAAAAATCCAACTTACAGCTTTGATAGGCGACTTCACAATGATAATTAAAATAAATAATATTTATAAAAAATTAATACATATTTTTCCAATTTAAAATCAAACAAACATTAAAACCCGATGCACAGGATGCCACGGAAAATATATTTAACAGAACCAGAAACAGAAGATTTCGACTATCAGGAGAAATGCCAAAGGTCATTTCTAAATCAGACATTTATAGGCCCGACGCATTAATGGTTCCCATTACACATAGCAGGATTGCAATCCTGTTTATAACATTGTATTCAGAAATGCTAATATATCTCTAATGTTTCATCATTTACTAGGAATGCAATATTTAATTGCATTGTTTAAGAACTCTAAATAATAATCAGTAGTTTATGAATGCAAAATTCATTCCCCTCGAGAAGATGCCAACATATATTCATCTATTACTTCATTCTACAAATGAAGAAAACTGAAAAATACAGGGCTAAAAAAATATGAGATAGAGTGATAAGTATGCTTTCCCAAATTACGTCATGTAACGAACCAAGTGACGAGCTTTCAGTTACGTACATTTAAAAGCATGCGAGAAACCGGCCAACCCCATTGCTTTTCTTCTCGAAAAGGGGATGTTTAGAGAAAAGAGGATTTATTTCCTCTTAAGGGATGCACCAACAGAGATTTTCTAATCGTAGAAAAAAGTCCAACGTACAATCTTGATAGGTGACTTCACAATGATAATTCATGTAAATATAATTTATAAAAAATAAATATACAAATATTTTTAATATAAAACCAAACAAAAAATAAAATCCGATGCAAAAAAAAATTCCCGGAAAAATATTTTTAACAGCACCAGATACAGAAGATTACGAGAAATGTCAAATGTCATTTTTGAATCACATAGTCCGTTTATAAGAAAACGCATTAATGATTGACATTACTCATACAATACAGGATTACAATCCTATTTATAATCCTGTATTCAGAAACACTAACATATTTCTAATGCTTAACCATTTATTACCAGTAGTGTAACATTTAATTCCATTACTTAAGAAGTCTAAATGATAATTAATAATGGAAGAACGCAAAATCCATACACTGAAGATGCCTTCGGGAAAATGCAACAGTACACTCATCCCCCTCCATTCTATAATTGAAGCAAACTGAAAAATACAGGGCTTAAAATATGAGATAGCGTGATAAGTATACTTTCCCAAATTACATCATGTAACGATGCCAAGTGACGAGCGTTCAGTTACTTACATTTAAAAGCACGCGAGAAACCGGCGAGCCCCATTACTTTTTTCTTGAAAAGGGGGATGTTTAGAGAAAAGAGGATTTGTCCCTCTTAATGGACGCCAGACGAGCGCCATGGAAAACGTCAGTCCCTTTAACGATCCACACCTGACGATGCAGACAAGCAAAAGGATGAAGAAGCACTTTTGAGTATTTGTTTATCAGGATAGTGTTTCCTTGCTAATTTCCGTTGAAGTACTCAACAGGCTTCGAAAAGAGATTTCTTCACCATTTACAGCAAAATATTATGCAGATATTAGGATCTGTAGAACAGTGGTTCTCATCTTTTTAGGATTTCATACCCAACTTCCTATGACGTTTAAAATATTAAATAATATCGAAATGCATTTTGTGTTATTTATATGTATTTGCATAGTGACATTTTATATTTTTATTAACAGGTTTAATCTTTTATTATTTATATTACACCCTTTTATTATTTCATGTCTGTAAGGATAGGATATTGTTATTGATTTGTCACTCACTTTTCGATGTGCAAGAGTTTTGAAATTTTGTACACTCGTGTGTTGTCGATGCTAATACACTATTTTAATATTTTCAGGACTTAATTATCAGTAAATTGATTAATTTAAATAAAAGTCGACTCCATACGACTGTAGCCACTTGATAGTGAATTTGAGAACAAATATTTCAATTATATTAAAAAAATATCAATATTTAAAAAAATATTCCATAATATTTTTTGTAATGAATTATAAATTAGGTAGAAAATAATTAGCATCAAGTAAGATTTTACTTTCTAGTCCACTTGGTCGCTGTACTTCATTTTTATTGCTTTATAGCGTGAAAATAAATAAAATACATTCTTCCTCTTACATAAAAAGAAAAATTCTCTTTAAATAAATTAGTTTAGATCAGGGGTTTAAGAAAAAAATACACTCATATAATCGATTATTGACTCCTTAAAAACCATTTTTGTTAATCTCTCAGAGTTGAAATTCATTTTTAAAAAAATACCTTCTGAAAAAAATTAAAATACCTTCTGATCTTTGAGTGATTATTAAAGGACTTTAAACTTAATTATGAAACACCATATTTGTACTAAACACCATAACGCCACTTATATTATACGAAGATATTAGTTATGTGACGGATCAGGAATTAAGCAATTTACAGTATGAACATCAAAGCAAGATGAGAGCGACAAGAAATACACAATTTACTATAGTTATCTTTCGTTAAATAAAAGCAGATAGATACTTGCAAATAATAATAAATACCATTTCTATTCCAATTTTTAGTGAAAAAAAATCTAAGGAAACATTATACAATACAGGATATATAATACAAAACATATACAGGACTGACCAATGACATTCAAAATGTCATTTCGCAAAAATAATTCCATTTCCCTTTAACAGAGATCGAATTTCGCTTTTAAAAAATCAGATTCTTCCTTTTAAGCGAAAGCTGGTAGCAAATATCGCTGCTAAGTCTTTACCAGCTGATTGCTAATTTTTTAACAGCAATAAGACCTTTCAAGCTCAGGAACCAAGCGTCTGAATACTGAAAATTTAAGAAATTACCTCGACTTAAAACTAAATTGCAGTAAACAAAAAGAAAAAAATTACTCTATGTATAAAAACCAAAGCTAGAAAAATTAAAACAGAATAATCTATTACGTAAATGTAACTTATCACTAATATGTTTCTACCAAATCAAACATGGGTACGGAACTGCAACACAAAAGACTGAAAAACTCAATTTTGACTTATAATGTTCAAATCGACAAGGACCAACTTAATTAGGGAATATTCAGAGCCCCTGAATATATTCTTCAGTTACAAGGATGGAAATTTCATTGTAAAAGAAGCATCACTGAAATGTCAAATATTCTGGGGAAATACGAGTTCATACGTCTGTTTTTAGTGATGGCTTTTAAATGTAAGGAATACATAAAATTTTTTTGTCACAAACAATGCCAAGACTTTAATGATAAATAAATAAATATAAAAGTTTCGAAATCGTAACTTTCATTTGACTTTTCTAAACACAAGTTTTCGAATACAGCAGAACGCCGGGAATCCGAACTCCAGGAATCAGAAGTTTCGGATTTTTTTTTAATTTTCTGAAAAGTTTTTACCGAAAAATGAAGTGAAAAATAACAATTCCGAATCGGAAACAAAGCTGGTGTTTATTCCTAACTTCAAGGAAGCATTCGAATTGGTCTTTAAGAATGAATACGGCACCTTAATTAGTAGAAACACACTCGGGTATCTTCTTTTTACCCTTAACTTGTTTGCCACTGTACGGTGCGAATCGCCGCTAGCTCTTTCCGTACGCTTTCACAGAGCACTCAGAGTCAATACTCTACTGCATTTGGTACATCAAGAGTATTTTACCGAATTTCCCGGATAATCCGAATTCCCTGAAATGCGAACAGGGGTCAGCCCAAATTAGTTCGGATTCCCGGGCTTCTACTGTACATGATTATTAATATTAAATAGTGGAAAACAGGGTATTTAGTCGATTCCGAAATTAAGGCTGTATATTTTAACAAAAATAGAAATAATGCGATTATTTTTTTCAGTTTCTCAAAAAGAATGGTATTTGTTAAAAGTGCCCTGCAGTAATTTATCCAGATAACGGACCCAGCATCACACAAAAGGCTTTATTTGGACATCAACACAAACACACGCAACACAGGACGAATCACAGGAACAACAGGTACACAGAAAAGAAACAAGTACGTCAGGCCTCTTCGGCCCCGAGATTACATCTGCTAGAGAAGGGAAAAAGATTTCCCTTTACAATTTCCGGTAGGGATTAAATCTCGAACAGTATTCAAGTCAACATACTAATATTTAAATTTTCGTTTACTACTTACATTATCAACGCTGAAGGACCTGATTTCGTAACGAATAGAAACTTATTTCACAATAGAATTCCAGGAAAAGAACTTACCTAAAAAGAAAATGTTAGAATTAGTTATTTGAAATCTATCAAATACATTGCAAGGAAATAAGCATAATAGTACATCTCTACTAATAATAAAGGAGAATGCGTGTTTCTCTGTGTGTGTGTGTGATGTTTTTCCTCAACACAAAAATCATTTTTACGCCATCTGAAAGCACACAAAAATTACCTTTTCAATGATATCAATTAAGTTTCTGTACAATTTTTTTCTCTAATTTTAAGAAATCTAAAAAAAATATTTTTAGGCATAATTTACAACAATACTTTTCACTGTTGCAATGAAATTCAAACTATTTTCATTGTTTATACAAATATTTGATTGCGTGATGCTCTTCCACTGTTGCAAGCTAAGGAATTTATTTTTTAATTCATCATCTCTCTTTAAGATAGAGAGTATGTTAGGAAATACATCCAGTACGTTAAAAGATGTTTTAATTCTTTTTATCAGTAAGTTTTAATCCAGTTAACATGCTGCTGGACGTAAAATGTGCAGCGCCATTTCAATATTGAAATCAAATGCGTATTTTGCATGAGGAATAAGAAAGTGAAATCGGCAATAAGATGTTACATGACACAGACAGCTACTTGACTCCATTAGGCGCGTTCATGTAGGTAATGAACAAAACAGGTGGAAGGCTTCTAAAAGAGCAAGGGTTAAATGTCTATCACAATTTAAAATGACTTTGTTAAGGCAATCATGAATATTAAATTATGCATAAGAGATTCAATTGAAATTATATTCCCGGCGAACAAGCTAGTTGACGAAGGTGGCTAGTTTTAAATAATACCTACGAATTTTCGTTCTATCGAAATTCATTGAGGCTAGATTTTCTTATAGTATTGCTTTCGGCATCTCACGCTTTTATGGTTTTTTACTTTAACCTCCAGATTTGTGAAAAACATTTCTGTTTTTTACTAAACTAATAAAAGCGTGCTTTTTTAAAAAAAAAAAACTTTAATTATTTCCTATATTTTAGTCTTTCGTACATATCATAATTCATTTTTATAATCATTATGATATCTTGTAGTCGATTTCTCTCACATTCACTACCACAAGGCACCTTTTGTATTGAATCGCTAAATAAAATTAAGCGATGAATCGCTAATTAAGTTCTGAAATATTAAAATATCGTGTTGTCATCGTATGCACAGTAAAATAGAAATCTAACACATTAAGAAGAGACTGAAAATCTATAACAAAATTATACATTTACTAACACAAAAAAGTGAAGTTAATAAAAGTGAGTTAAAAAGCAAAAAAATTCTGTCGTTTTCATTCTGCTTTATTTCTCACATATTCAACTACATCTTTCAATAAAAGTTTTTTTCATTCTTAGCTTACTTTTTCATACTAAGAATGTATGTCATTCTCTTTAAAACTTAGGCATTCTAAATTACGTTTTTGGACAATACGCATAATATTAAAAGTAAACTAATTTCATACTTTTACTACGAATTTAATAACGTTCGAATTTTATACATCATCGGTGGTATACGAAATTAATCAGACTTGCTATATAAAACGAATACGGTAAAATTTCGATTAACCGTCATCGTCCGGACCAGGACTGTGACGGATAACAGAATTCAAATAATACATATGTACAGTAACGCGATTCCACTGCTGGCTTGGGATTAAAATGAAAATATATCTTTTAAAAGTGAATAATGCATACATTTTGTATTCAATTTCACAAAACGTTCAATATAAACCTTAATGTAAGAGTAATAATGTACAGAAATGTATTGTAATACTATAAACCTACGTTACTTTTCGGACGATGACGGATAACAGAAACTGACGGTCAATCGAAGTTTAACAGTACCATAATTTGTGTATCATTATCAAACATCACCGAACCTCAGGAGAAAAAGAGCTGCTACATGTTGAGCAATACATTCCATTACTTTCTCACAAACTAAATCAAATACTGCATCCAAATGGCAACTGAGTTTGCAAACAAAGGGGCAAACTTATAAGCTCCGCACGCAAAATCAGAGTTAAAAGCTGCTTGAAAAATCAATGAACACAGCATGGACAATGATTGCCCTTTCGCGTGGGCCGCACTTAAATGGCGAAAACGAAATAAACAAGTCTAATCCCGCTCTATTTTGTTAGCCGAGAGACTTTGTTAACCTCTTTCAGTCCTCTTAACACGACCATTTGTTACGTCTGCAGCACCACCAGAATGCGACGGTGGAAGAAAAACAAAGTGAAAATACGACTGAAAAAGAAAGGTAAAAATCATTGAAGGCTTGTGGTTTCCGAGACTGCTTCTTTCGACAATTTTAGAAACGAATCATTACGTGACCAGTAAACATTTCTTAACTTAGAAGCGATTCGCACATTTATCATTGAAAGCCACAGAATCAACAAGAGAGGTTGCTTTAGGAAAAAGGAAAAAAAAAGCATTCTTTTCGTTGTTCATTAAAAAGAACAGGTGAAAGAGACAATCCTTACAATTAGACTTCAGAAAATTATATTAGCATTTGTGTTCTTAAAACTATATTATTATTTCTATTTTATACGTTAGAAATTTTTTACTAAACATTTCTTAAGCTTCAGAAGCGATTCGAATATTCATCATTGAAAGCTGCAGAATCGACAAGAGAGCTTGCTTTAGAAAGAGGGAAAAACCCTTGTTTCCGTTAAATTAAAAGATTCAAGAAACAATCCTTACAATTATATTTTAGGAAATTGCATTAACTTTCGTATTTGCAAAATTATATTAATATTTCTACTTTATATTTGAGAAAATTATACTAAATATTCATCACTGAACAACAACACAGAATCAACAAGAGAAGTTGCTTTTGAAAGACGACAAAAACTTCTTCTCGTCATTTAATAATAATAATAAAAAAATACAGATCAATGAAACAATCCTTACAATTATATTTCAGAAAATTATATTAACATTTCTTCTCGAAAAATTATATTACTATTTCTATTTTATATTTGAGAAAATTATACTACACGTTTCTTAACTTCAAAAGTGATTAGTGATTCGCACATTCATCATTGAATGCTACAGATTCAACGAGAGACGTTGCTTTAAAAAGACGCGGGAAAAAACTATTCTTTATGCTGTACGATGAACGAATAGAAAAATCAAGCAATTATCACAATTATATTTGAGAAAATTATAAGTTGAATGAAAAATGCTTTATAGTTAATTCAAGAAAATTTAATGGTGTGTTGATAAGTATTTTCTTCCATCCACTTTCAAGCAAAACGTTTGAATAAATGCATCTGCTTTCAACTTTTAAAATATGCACTGACATAGTGATATGGTTAATAAAAATGCAATAGAAAGAACCCTCATGCTTTGAAGAAATATAAGTTACGCGAATATTAAAAATAAATATATAAATTTCGCTACTCAAACGGAAAAATTCTGAAGATAGTTTTTATTATTCAAATTCATTTTCATTAGAAAAACAATTTCGAAGTTTAATATCACTTTTTTTAAGCGATATACCAGGAACATTTTAGGATATTTCTTATTTTTAGGATTTTGAAATTGTTTGCCCATACATTTCTTATGTGTGCTGTATGCGAAGAATATAAGTTGAAAATTTTTAATTTCTTCCATTTTCAAAATGCTACGCTAGAAACACAAATATTTTTTCCTTTTGATGCCTGAATAAAGATTGGAAAATTGTCTCGATCTTTACTTCTTAATTTTCTAAAAGGTCATCTCAACATTTTGCTTATCTTTATTGAAAACCCTTTGGTGAGTTGTTCTTTTTATTTATTTATTTAAATAAAAAAACTCGACATTTAATTAAAAAATGCTGCCTAAACATAACTTAGAAAAAGAAAAACTTTTTAAATGGGAGAAGCAATTTTTAAAAGCTTTTTGCTATCACTCATCAATGAAAAGATCGAAGATTTATTAAAAATATTGCTAGGAAATATCTGAAGCACCAATTTAAAAATTCCAGCTCACCATCTTTTGAATTTGTTTACAGTTTTTTGAAGTAAAATAAGAGTAAATAACAAGAAATAATAACGGAATTGAAAATCCCTAAACATAATCTTGAATATTCCAGCTATTTGATTCAACCACAAAATGATTATTTAAAATTAAAGAGAAATAAGTAATTTCGCAGAACGAAAATCGTTTTTCATAATTTTCAGCAGTGTTAAATATCATTTGCTGTTCTGCTTCTTTTAAAATTTCTTAATACAAAAAAGAAAAAAAAACGCATAAAACTCATTTAAAATTCATAATAGATGGCTACAAAATACTAAAATCAGACGTTCACTCATTGGCAAAGGAACATATAGAACCTAATCCTAGATACCGGACGTTATATTGCCCAATAAGTTTACAAGTAATATTTGTATAATAGATGAATTCCACAAATAATCAACGTAATCGTGTACTCTTAGCCACCGCTTTTCAAGCCTTTCCCCCTCTAACTACTTATCCCGCGATTTCCGAGGATTGAAAGCAAGTCTATTTTCTGCTGCATCCTGCGATTTTCGCAAGTTAATGGGTTTACTTAGAACTTTTAAAACGTTGAATCATATAATATTAATAAAGCTTTACACATAAATAAAAATTCGATTGGTTCAACGGTATTTGAACAAGTTTTCAATCGCTGAATCTAAATAGTAATTTTAAAAAATTCGGCAGTCAGAGGGTTAATAATTAAAAGGAAGAAGACTATTAAAATAAAAATATAAATGATGCTGAATCATAAAACTGTAGATATTTTTTATAAAACAGTGCCATTGTGTGCGGGAGTCCTCTCCCCTCGACTTTCTCGTACACTGCCGCAATATCATACGTTTTATGCTTAGCTTCGTCGTATAAAAAGATAAACATGCACACATTTTGGACCTCTTCTCGCTGACCGGTTGAGTCCAAATTTGGATACAGTTTACTTTAGTATTATTTAAGTCCCGTTTTGAAGCAACACAAAGGATGTTTTAGTATAGAACTCGTAATTTTAAACCGTGGTCAGATGACGAGGACGATAGTGACCTTATTCAGTCTTCCGCGAAACACCAGAGGGACACCAGATTTAACGTGCACAGAGCCGAAATAAACGGCTGTTCTTCTTTGGAACTGGGTTTCGAACATATTTTAATACAAATCTATAACTTTAGCGACAAAGACCACATACGAAATTTCATTTGTTTTCTTCGTTCTGCTTTTGAGTTATTGTCATCCCAGATCAAAAGACACAATTCCAAAATATTTTTGCGGACTCACGTTGGTCTAAAACGTAGAGATTCTTAAAAATATCGAGATAAAAATTTTTTTGACGATTACACCATTTCATTTCTTTATAGTTCGTACAAGAAAAAGTACAAATGTTAACAAAATTAACGGTTTAATTTTTCAATCAAAATAAACTGTTACAAACCGGTTAACAAGTCCACTTTATAAAAGCCGAATTTATAGCTCGATGGTCCAACAGACATGAACAACATTAATTTACGATATCATGACGGAATCAATACTCTACCCAAACTGAACTTTCTTTACATGAAAAGATTTTAGAAAACCTGAGAAAAACAACCGAGCTATAATATTTTATGCAACAAGCGAACACAACAAATTCAGCGCTCTTATTCTTTTTAGGAAAATTCTAGAATGGAATTCCATTTATGGATGTTTTTTTACTACTACTAACATGTGCCAATAACTGTTAATCGATTTCATAATTAAAAAGAACTGATAAGAAAACAATTTTAAAAATGTTTATATTAATAGTCGACATCCGCAATAGTCCGACATCCGCATTAAAAAGTCGTAAATTATCAATAAAAGAGCCCTAAAAACCATGAAGTTTCTTATCTTAATGGAAGTCAATCTACATAACATTCTAGAAGTTCCACCTAACGGCAAATAATTTTTTCGCTCAATTTAATTAAATGCAAGAATCCAATGAATTCTAATTTAAATTTTTTCTCTCACCCATTCTTTTTCACGATTATAAAGAAATGCACAGCGTGAAGTTTCTGGTTCAATGAAACTGACGTAAAATACCAATTCATAGTTCTAAACTTGAGCAAAATCGACAAAAAATTTAATTAAAAGTCATTAACTGCGCTATGCTTATTTAATTAGCTTCATAACCACAATAAAAAAACTGCTGACTTTTTTGGTCTTTGAATATTAAAGCAGCAAAGAAAAACCATTATTATGTGTCATTAAAAGGCATTCTCCAGCATTACGAAAAATTCAATATTAACTTCCACAAAAAGATATCAAAATCAGAATTAATAAAAGATGAGATTTTTTCTGATAAAAAATTGAAATTAAAATAATGGTAAATAATTTTTTAACCTACTTAATCCTTTTATTTTTATTCCATGTATTTACATTTGGATCTCACAAGCCTGTTGTTGTAAAGAAATATAAGTTTTTCTTTATATGTAGAACATGCTTTTTTTACCTGGAATTTTTAAAATCAGAAAGCTCCATCAGTGAAACAATTTTTGTTTTTTATTTTAAAGTTTATAATGAATGTGACCTCTTTCATTTACATCCAGTAACAGCGTTATTGCATTGGGCAAGCTGCTCGACACTAGCGAGGGCATGAATTGGCCACCGAATTCTCCGGATTTTAATCCATGCGATTTCACCTCGTGGAGATATACCGTCAAAATCATATGATGCTTGCAGAATTGCAGCAGATAATCTATCGTGAATGAGCGGACATTTCAACAGTGATGTTGCAGAACGTCGTTGATTATTTCGCACTTCGTTTACGGCATGTCGTTTCTAAGGATAAGAACATTTGAGGCATTCACCAATAATTTTCTCCGATTGACAGCTTTTGTAGCCAGAGTGCCACCTGTGTTGTGTTCTAACAGAAATTACTGACCCCACTCAATAATCTCTTGGATGAATAACTTTTAAACAACTATCATAGTATGCCTGCTATTCCATGTTGAAAAATTAAGCCCATTTCAGGACAATATGTACATTTTGAATCAGAAGAGCAGTTTAGTTAAATTCACGTTCTTTTAATTTTTTTCTGTTATAAATCCGAGCACATCTGCCTGAAACATCACTAAAATTGAAGTTAAAAACCATTCATGGGAATTTCATTAGGAAATTATACTTCTATAACTTCGTAATTTAGATGATAGTACTAGTCTCCACATATTACATTACCAATAAATATTGCAACCAATTCTCAACATTCTAATTCATTACTTATAGGGATTCAAAGAATTCTATTGCGTAGTAAAACAAAAAATTATTCAACATTAGTTTTTTAGTTTAATTTAAATAATGATTAATGTTGGACTGCCACCACATTCTGATCCATTCAATTCTGATTCAATTTTTTAAAATTAATTCATTATTTACAGGTGATTCAAAGAATTTTATTGTTTATCAAAACAAAATTATTCTACACTATTTTTTAAATTTAACTTAAATGACAGTTAACGATGGAATTTCTCCCATATTATACAATTCTAATTCAATTTTTTAAACTACTGAAAGATCTATAAAAAAAATTAAGTGGAATGGGAATGAACAATAACAATTCTTTATGGAAAGGATTTTCTGTAAAATGAAATATGTGCAAAACCATTAATTAAATGAAGCGGGCGGAAATATTTCCCATAATACATCACTATTATGATTTGAGATAAAAGAAGGAAGCATGAAAAATTTATATGTAGTATAAACCTACTTTAAGAAAATACAGCCATCTAAAAAAATGGCAGTTCTAAAAGATGTCTCACATTTATTTTTATCTTTATTGTTGGAAAGGCTATAGGAGTGTTATGAATTTTAAAAAAAGAATTAAGGAAATAAAATGCGGTTTTTGAGTTTTGAGGCGAAAAGATATACTTTTGATTTTTTAAATAATAGATTTAACGCGCTCTTCGGAACTGAGAATCAGACATAAAATTTCCACTATTTCTTTCTGCCCAATGATATTTAAAATGAAGTATATACGTATAACGTGCTTAAATAGATGTGAATTCCTTCAGTTCGTGAATTTAGATGTGCGTGTGCGACAAACTTTTGAAATATTCTTCATTACTTCCATCGGCAGCTTTCAGACGCTGACTAAACAAATTTTTGAATCAAATGTAATATGATAAACATAACTCTAGACTACTTAATTGTATTTGGAAAAAAATAGGTGTAAAGAAATTCGTTTTATTCCTTAGAAATCTTTTATAAGACAAAAAAAGAACAAAATAATAATTAAAATAACATTTATAATTTTGAAATTATAAATGTTAGACATCAAATAGGGTATAAGCAGTTATTTTGCTCCCACTTTTAGAAACAGTAGGAATAACCATAAAATACATAACAAAGAGTGGTTTAGCAAGTTTTAAAATCAAATTTTATTCTTGCGTTCTTTTATCTAACTTGACTCTTTTATTGTTTGTATATTTTATGTGTGTACAGATGGAATTTGTAATCGATTTTTCATTAAGTTCCTGATGTACAAGAGTCCTAAAATTTTGCATAGTTGTGTATTTCCGATCCAACAGTCTAATTAGTGCAACTATTATTTATTTTTTTTTCAGTTACAAGTCAAGTTTACACACATAATTATGAAATTTAATAAACATAAAAAGGAGAATTATTTATTAACGATGCATCATGCTCAGTCGCATGGCCTGTACTCAGTATTTTCATTTTCAGCGCAGAAAAGGCTCATGTTCCTGTAACATTCCGAACCCCTGGAAAATTAAAAGAATTTACGAAACTTCAAAACCTCGTCCAAAGGATATCTCAGGTATGAGTTTGATTAAGTATTCATTACAATTCAGAACAATCCAGGATCAGAAAATTGAAATAATTACAAAGTGTTTATTGAACCACAAATTGACCCCACAAGTCTTAATAACATTAATATATTTTGAAGTTTAATGAATGTTTAAAAATTTCTTTGTTATTCTTTGAGGCTTAATTTCCTTATAATATTAATTTCAACCTCGTATATTTTTTTTGTGGTGACTTCCAGAGTTTTGATAAAAAATATTTTCTACTTTTTAGTATACTAATAAATGAATTTTTTAAAAAAAACTTTTTTATCGCTATTATTGACTCATAAAGGTAAGAATGGATATTACCAAATATCATTCATAATGATGGTAAAAAAAGGATTGCAAACGATTATGAACCTCCGAATTATAAAGACAAAAGTTTCGTTTTAATCAGTAATGTGAAAAGTTGCGGTAAAATCAATAGCAATAATATTCAATCTATTCATAATCTACATCAAATTAAGGCAAAAGGGGGTGGGGGCATCGACAACTTGGAGTAAAGTAAAACATTAGGAATATAATACTGTCTTATTCATCTAAAGTTTTGTCACAATATAAAAAAATAATAATACAACTAGTGGTGACTTGTTTGTCGACTTAGAATTATTTTTAAGGGCAAATTAATGAAAACTATGAAACCATCCCAAAACTAAAGAGCATAATTAAAGAACACATCGCTACCATCGAAATAAGAATTACCGCGTTTATTATTACTTTTTAGGAATTTCCAACAATTTTTTAATACTTCTTTGGAGGCAAAATATGATAACATAGCATTTAATTTTATATTTAGAAAAACTTACACTGCAAAAATAATCCATAATTGCTTTATTCATTGATTTTTAAATACTCTTCATTCTGTTATATAAATATTAACTATTTTTCTCAAGTAATGATCAACAACGATGGTTCAAAGAAAATATTTTAGGCTGCTTAAGACATGAAAAAGTTAAATACATACTAATAATTCCGACTCTATTCCCTGTAAGGAAATTCTCATGATGCCAAGCAACTACAGGATAAGATCAGGCTCTGTCTATCATTATGAAATGAAATCCAATGCTGCAGATTCCAACGCAGTGAGGTCATCCAACATTAAGGGATATCCGAAAACCAGATCGTCGCTTAACAAGCAAAAAAACCCATCTCAATTTTTTGAAATTTCAAAGAGGAAGTAAAACTTGAATTTTTCGCAACCAATAAAGAATATTTCTGAGTTTTTTAAAAACATCTGATAAGAAATGAAACCGCATGTTCTTGCCAGATGTGAAATATTCGATATTGATTGCGAAAAATTCAGTTTTTGCTTCATTATTATTAATTATTACTGAACTTAATTTAAAAAATACTCTTATACTAATGTACTAAAAAGTAGAAAAGTTTATCAAAATTCTAAAGATGAAATGAAATATTGTAAAATAGAGAGGCTCTTTAAACAATACAAGAAGAAAATGTAATGCCGCAAGGAATGTCATAAGAAAGATAATTTCTAAAACTCCTTAAAAATAAATTATAAATGTGATTCAAATTCCAATTCACTTATATTATTTCTATGAGTGCCTCACTTGTAACGATTTTTGTTTTTTCCACTTCCAGATCTTTAATAATAAAAAAAAAATTCTGATTTTCAATACTTTAATAAAAGCATCTTTTAAAAACTGCAGTTAATTTATAAATGAAAGCACTGAAATCGTTTTCTTTTTCATTAACAATACCGTGGTAATCTCTCCAAAGGGCGTGGAAAGATATGAAATAATCATTCAGTGCACAAATACTGAGCGAGTGCACAAATGCCGCTCGAAGTTTCTCAAGAGCAGAGTGGTTCATATAGTTCATGAGTAATAATAAGCCAACATGATATTCCATCTCATAAAAAACTCATTCACTGGCATTCATTATTTTCATAAGTCGCTAGTAATTAAAAAAGTTAATTTATTAATTACAAAAGAAATTAAGACTAAAAAATAATCACCAATAAAAGAAATGTTTTAAAGTTTTAGGATTTTCCTCTTTCGGTACGCATTACTTTTGAAAGAGTATTTAGGTACATTAATTTAAAAATGCACTCTAAAATAATTAAAAACTGTAAAACATATAAGTAAAATGCCACCTTATAAGTACTAATTAGAGAAATTATAAAAAGATCAAAACAGAGATTTATACGAAGCTTTTTATTGCATGATAATAAAAACTTTTTAATCAATTTATCATCACATTTCTTTCGAGGCTTTTATAGGAACTCAAATATTATACCAATAAATAATTCCAAATTTTTTCAAAACAATCTCTGATGAAAAAAAAGAAAAAGATATTAATAAGACGCGAATAAAATTTTTCTTACGTAATTAATAATGTTGATTAAAAGGCTCCACAGCAAAAAGTTTTCTCCAAAAAGAACTTTCATAAATCTTGTATTTTTTTTAAGTAATCCAAAAAAAGATTTTATGAAAAACAGTTTTAAATATTGCAGTTTCAATTCTAAAAAAGATTGATTAAAGAAAGTTTCAGACATATGGTGAAATGTTTACATGGAGTTCAGAAACTTAGAAACTCGCAAATTTCAAAAAGTAAAGTTTTAATGGCTGGATGGATGCGGAAAATTATAGTACCAAACTTCACATAATCTAAAAACTACCATTAATTTTTAAATGGGTGTTTCCAACTTTTAATGAAGCATGTCAGTCTTCACATTTAGTAAACTGCTTGCATATTCTTCTACATTATTTTTTATCACAAGAAGACTGTTCCATGATTTAATAAAAGTGTTTCATCATTTCTGAATTTAACATGAGGTTAGTATAATAATGATAGCTGATAAAAAAAAGGAATAGATCTGGTGTATAAATATAAAGAAAAAAATAGCTAAAAAGTTCGCTATGAGAGTTCCAAGAAAATTGACCACAACAGAACCGAAGTTTTAGTATTTTAAATTAGGGATGTAACGAACAATCAACAACTATTCGGCCCTGTTGCCGAATATATTCATTATAATAATTTTTTAATGTGCTTTTAAATGCACATTTAACAAAGAATATTACAGAATTACATTTCACTACATTTATTATCAAAAAATCTTCTAACATTTACCCAATTTTAAGTTGCATAGGTGCATTTAATAAAGTTAAATATAATTTATGATTTCAAAGCTTGAAAGTATTATGCAAGAACAATACTTTTCCAGCATTTTCAGGAGGAAGTCTGTTTTGTTTGGTTTCATACAAATATAATACCAACTAGGGATGTAGCGAATATTAAATATTGCGCCTATTCAGCCCTTTCTGTAATATTCCGTCTGGTCAAATGCTAAACAGATATTCGGCAAAATAAATTCGGGATAAAATGTTTTTAAAAAAATGTTGTTTTCAATATATTTAATAAAGAATATAGCAGAATTGCATTCTGGTATATTTATTATAAAAAAGAATATCTAACATTTATCCAATTTTAAGTTGCATAGAACATAAATGTATTTAATAATGTTGCATATCATTTATAGAAGTCTGTTCCATACGAGTTTATATATTACCTGTTTCAGAAAATAAATAGTCACTATATAATGCTTGCAGATGCTGAAAGATATTTTCTTGCTAAATTTATGAACCTTGGAAATTTTTCATCATTTTTTTTCCCCCAATTAAGTGAACATTCCATCCTATCTATTAGAAGTTCTTTATCAAAATAGGAATTTACTTCTAGTAATTTTAATTTATCCATTCAGTTTTCTTTTGTGTTTGTCATTGTTATGTTCTGCAATGATGACTCTTTTATTTCTATAAAGAAATCCCAAAATGACGAATGTTTCTCATTTCTTATTACTGGAATTCAGATTTAATGTTTTTTTGAATATAAAAATAATAAAAACTCAATTTTATTTAAGCTTAATTTTTTTCATTAAAGTTTGAAAAATATTTCATTCCCAATTAAAAGAGTAATGTTTTTAAAAATTTGGTATTCGGCCAAATCACTATTCGCTACACCCCTATTTTAAATTAACAATAATTGTCACTAAATTTTTCATGATGTATTAAAAACAATTTGAAAATTATTTATAAAATGAAAATTTTTTCATAAACATGCTAAACTAAAAATCAAGATTTTTTTTATTCTTAAAGATCTGGAAGTGAAAAAAGACAAAAATCGTAAAAAGTGAGGCACTCATAGTAATAATATAAGTGAATTGGAATTTCAATCACATTTATAATTTATTTTTAAGGATTTTTAGAAATTATCTTTCTTATGACATTCATTGCGGCATAACATCATTTTCTTGTTGTATTGTTTAAAGAGACTCACTATTTTACAATTTTTCAATTCATCTTTAGAATTCTGATAAACTTTTCTACTTTTTAGTACATTAGTTATAAGAATGCTTTTTAAATTCAGTTCAGTAATAATTATTTTCTTCTTTTTAGTCTTTAATATATTTCATAATGAATTATTATTACTATGAAATCCTGCGATCATTTTTTTTCTCAAATTCAGTACCAGATGGCGCCTCTCATAAGGAATCAAAATTTCATTAAAATGAAACAATCAACTGAAAATTAAGTTCTGAAAATATTAAAATATAGTTTTGTCATCAGAACGAAACAAATGTTTAGAATTTTAGAATTCAAGCACACCAAGAAGTGAAAGAAAAATCGATTACAAAATTCCATCTTTATAAACATGAAAAAACACAGGTTAAATAAAAATGTATGAAAACGTATTTACTTTGCAGATGGACGCATATAGATTGTAGATGCAGAGAAACTCTTTTCAGACCACGTATCACATACACGCGACAATCCTTTTCAAAAAGAGAATAATTTAGATTGAAAATATTGCAGCATTGTAATAAAATCGTTACACAGCTGCACAAATGACAAAAGTATGGAATCTTTCGCAAAAAGTGTTTTTGAGGGTTTGATGGCTCGTAACAAAATTTATTTTCGGTGTATTATGCATGAATAAAACGATAATTCAATTCAAAAAAATATATTGGAAAGATACGACAAAATTGTAAAAATAAAAGAAATGCAATGGTGAGTTAGCAGTTGAGAATAATATTTGGTACAAAAATTATAAATGATAATTTATCAGTTAATTACAAGGAAATCATATGCTACGAAAAAATGGAAAATTCGCTATATTGCTACTTCTTAAACCGTAGTGGTCAATGAAAACGCAATACATAAATTTTATGAATATGACATCATAAATTTAAATTGAAGAAATAATTCTCCTGAAAAGAAGGTAATTTTGATCGGTTTGCAATTGGAAAGCATGAGCAAATTATTATTTTTGCTATTGCATCATCCTTTAAGTGATTGCGTCAGCCTCCTGTATAAAATATGACAAAATCTAGGATGGTGCGTTTTCATTGGCCACTCCTGTACAAAAGGAACTCCCGATATAGATATGATGATTTAGAATATTTTCCAGGCTTTAAAATAAAGCCTTTCCAATGCCACCTAATTTTTAATTATAAATGTATTATATCTTCTTCAATCTCAGATAAAAAGCACTTCTACTTTAACTTCCCGACTCGGGACTTTCCCTTTTCCGAAAGTATTTAAACTCGCCGCGTTTCTGCAACGGTATTTTTTTTTTTGAACAATCTGATTCTTCCCTCACCCTAGCCATGGGTTTGGATTCAATTATGATACCGTTATCTGTTTGATATAACCTGCATCATCATCTTCAATTCTAATAAATAAATAGAAATTGGATTACTACTGCCTTCTTATTCAAGATGCTTGCTTACACCTCACGTGAGGAATATCTTTACATAGATATATTTGGAAGAATGATGTCTCCAAACGGACAGAAGATAAATCGAGAGAATATTGCGCTTATGGTTCTTTTCGGACGAAACGACTGAAGTGTCAAAAGGATTACCTCTGAAGAAAAGCTCTATGACGAAGGGAGAATCAGCCAGAATTAAGGATTCTGAACGGCTAACTTTATTCTAGAAACACTGCCAGCGAACAACCACACCTTACGCAGAAAAACTAGCCTATTGACCTATGTTGCTCGGTTAATTCGTTTTTTTCCCTTCTTTTCTTTATAAACATTGATCAACTGCTACGATTCGACCAGATGGCGATCGTAACTAACAGAGAAATTCCATACCATAGGTCGTTTTCTCAGTCTGCGTTTGATTTGTTCCCAGTTCAGTCTTTGCTAGAAGCCCGTTCTTCTCGTGCGTGGCTGCCCTATATGATTGAAAAGTATATGAATGATAAATTTCTAATTTATAAAAGAAAGAATATATCTCGATATTCCTAGAATAAAAATTATCGATTTAGTTGGTTTTCTACGGGATTTTATTTCTCACAGTATAACATGTAAAACAAATCTTATGAGTTAGTACCTCGCATATGATAGTACAGCTCGAACGTAAAAATATCTCTGAATAGGAACCATTTAAACAATGTTCTTTAACCATTTAGCGATCTTTTATTAATTGGCTACTGATAAATTTATTAGTTATGACACATTCAGAAAACAAATCGTTCAATGAATTAGTTTAAAATTACTTTAATAAAATATTGTAATAGGCAATCTTAATTATAAACTTATTGAAGAAGTAACATTTTTTTATTCCTCATCGCATACTTTTCATTCGCCTTTCAATGAAAAGAAATAATTTGGTTCGCCAGATAGCTTATAAAACGATTTCATCCACAGGACTATTTTCAACTTGATTTGAAATTTCTGAGACAACTACTGCGTACATGTGACGAATTATCACTAAAAAAGAATAACATACTTTGAGGGAAAAGAGGCCCTCCTTAAAATTATAAATTGTCGTCTTTAATATCTATATGCAGTTTTATATTACGAATAAAAATATGTCAGTTGGTATGATTTGACCATGCTTTCGCGAAAATAACAGCAAATTTTAAGAGAAAAGAGATATACAGCGGAGAATAACTGATCTTATCAATGGGATTGTGACGAATAATATGCCACGCTTATACATTTTTTTCAGAATGAAGGCAGCATATGTAAAAAGATAACATAGTAAAAAATTGTGTATTTAAATAAAATGACTTTATTTAAATAACTGTTTCATACCATCAGGAGTGCATCATGATGTGCTATGACTCAACACATGGACGCAAGTTATTTCAGTAAAGTTAGTCTTTCAGAAAAGCAAACCTAATTCATGACATTTTTCTTTAAAATTGTGTGCGTTCTTTCAAAAAATGATAAATGTAAGTTTATATAAAACTGGATCTACTCGGCGTTGATAGGGATAAAAATATGTTCAAGTACATATTATAATATATTAAGCTTAATAAAACAGTTTTTCGTAGCAGCGTCTTTCGATTTTAGTTCGACCACTCCCCTGTTATCCGACACCCTCGGTCAGCAGTTCAACCCCCTTTTTCCTCTTGTCTCCGGTCTTTGAACCATCTGGCACGAATCTAACAATGCTTGATACTCCATTTTTCCTTCCTCATCATTGCTACGGTGGCAACAGAAGTTCCTTCACATCGTGGATTTTATTACAATTATCTGAAGTACAATTCTCTTCTTTTTTGTGTCTATGTGCCTGATCAGAAAAACGCCGCGGAGTGTTCCTTCTATTTCTTCTTAGGTTCTCTGCTTTCGGTAGTAACCGGACTCGAAAACCTTTGAATGAATTTAAACGCTCATTGGGATAATTTAAAATTTTTCAAAAATTAAGTGAAGCATCGCATCGAGAGAGTAAATAACTAACATCATGAAATTATTGTGCGAACAAATTGAAAGATGCACACGCTACGAAATAAAAGCGGAAGCAAAAATTTTGTTTTTCTCTAAATAAAAACATAAAATCTTGGAATATATAAATATTTCAAACGACAGCAATATTTTTTTCATAACTTTAACAGTGACAAAAACATGGGAATAAAAGATCTGATTAAACAATGAATCGGTTTGAATTTAACTACAATAATAGAAAGCATTCTTACAGATTGTGTTTGAAATAAATTTCGAAATGTTTATAAAAATTTTGGGAAAAGAACGTATGTCATTTAAAAGCAGATAAGTTAAAAGAAAATTTTCTGCTCTTTAAGATGGTATATAAATCATCTTCGTGCAATATATATTTCAGAAGTTATTGGCAAAAAACTGAGAAAAAAACGTCGAAAATTGGCTTAATTTTTGTTATTTAATTAAATATTTTAAGAAGTAATAATTTTTAAAATTGTGAAAAGCACAATTGTGATCTAGAAAATTAAACAAAACATCTCACAGAAAGAGACACAGTAATTGGATTACTGGGCAACCATATTAAAAGAGGTATATGCTACGACAGACCGGAAATGAAAAGTCTGCCTTAGAAATAAAAATGTCCAAAGAAAACAATTTCTTATAATAACTTTCACAGTGGCAAATGCACGTAAATGAAGGATTTGATAAAAAGTCAAATGACTTGAATTTAATTTTAAGAATAGAAAGTATTGTTAGAAATTGCGTTAAAAATAAATTTTTAAACGTTAATTACAATTAGAGAAAAATCTGTACCACAATGGAATTAGTATCATTAAAAAGATCAATTTTTGCCCTTTAAGATGGTATAAAAATAATTTCGGTGCAATATATATTTCAGAAATTACTGGTGAAAAACGTCTAATAATTAGGCTTAAAACGGCTTAATTTCCGTTATTTAATTAAATAGCTTGAGAACTAATTAATTCTAAAAATTGAAAATAGCACAGTTGACCTAGAAATGTACTCCAGAATGTCGTGTGCAAATTTCATGTCGCTACGGTTCGCCTTCTAGGAGGAGTTCTTGTGACCGACAGATACATGCATTTTCTGTTTTATATTATAGATTAGCAAATAAAATAAGGCGAAATTAGGTTTAACACGAAGGAGATATTTCTAAAGAATTAGAATTAATTAAAAAAAAGAATGGAAAACATCTTCGCTTTTCTGCATTACTTTTAGCGTAATTAAAAACAAAAAAACAATAACTGTGCGGAAAATTACAAAATATTTTTATAGTTGATATACCAGAAATCTGTTATTTCCTTCTAGCCAAAATATCTCTCCGTGCTTTGAAAAATAAAAACAGATTTTACTTTAAACATAATCAAAATAACGCAACATTTTACAAAAGAACGCATTTTGTACTCTTGGATTACCATATTTTGTTCCGCTGAGAGACTTGAGCACTTCAAAACACAAATACACTCGGGCAAAACCAATAAAAAATTAAAGTTTTGAGAAAGTGAACGCAGATGGCCAAAACATTTTGAACAGAAACAAAGAGAGCTCTATTCAGAATGTACTTTAACCCTAAATTTCAATTATGCAACGAGACAGAAAAGTATCGGAATTCGATACCTGTCAGCTCGGTCGCAGCCAAACCTATTACTTTTATTTCAAGAGTTTATTATTCACGGAATATCAATAAATTAAGCCATAAATGTGATAAGAAACAAAGACACCATAAAATTCCAGGGTCTAATTATAGGACTTTTTCAAACCCGAGTGGGGAGGAGTGGATAATTACTGCTAAAGAATCAATGAAAATTACTGACGGAGGTTAAAAACACAATATTATGATTATTGGAATTAAGTTACGCCTCATTTGTTATGCTTTTCAGTATCTTTGTATTTCGAAGAGCAAAACTAGTTCAATTAGATTAACGTCCTGCTTTGAAGCTACACGAAAGCTATTTTGGGAAGGATTGACATCGCATCCTCTCTAAACTTTCACACCTCGAAAAGCTTGAAATATAAAACCAGATCCTTGTGATAGCAAAATGTAATGGAACATTCATTTCAAAAAGTAAACATCTTTTGTATAATTCACATGCACATTTTAAATTTGATTGAGCAAAATCGCATCCATAAGGGGCATCCAGTCGAATCTCAATTCTTTTGAGAATACGAGATAAGTTAATATTGTAATGGAGTCAACTGAAGGCATATCAAAAGTCACATGACAAACTTTTGTGTGCATGTCATTTAACATTTAACTGCGCATTATTTTATGCTGTACTATGATATCAAGTCTTTGTTTTCCTTGGGAAGTTGCGCAATTCATTTCAAAATTAAACTGATCGGTGCACTTGGTCTTTATCACGAGTGCTCAATGAATTGACTTCACTGAGAGTTTTCGACTTTTACGTAATTGATCCTCAACTTATAAAACTACTACTACTACATGTAAATAGATTTTAAATATTGTTTGTTCAGAGCAAAAAAACACTCTCACAGAATAATTTAATCAAAACAAAATTTAAATTTAGTAAAACAAGAGATCGTCTGATTAAAAGAAAAAAATCACTGAAGACAGTAAGATCTCACAAATTCACTTATAACAACAGCATCAAACTGCAAATCAGCTGAAAGATAATTCTTTATTTGCGATTTGCAGAGATCTAGAAAAGTTGATTCAGATTCACCTTTGAATGTGAAGAAACGTGACTTTAACAAAAGATGTAAGAATTAGCTTATATCCCCTCAGGCGAATGAATTATTGAATGTAACTTTGAAAGCCGGATTCGGTTCTACCGCCTCAATGAATCTATTTAAGCTCAGAATAAATGGAAGATGGTACAGCAAATAAAATTATACCAAAACTTTTAAACCTACATTTGAAATGAAAAAGAATGAATTTCTTTTCATCAGAAAGTTTCAAATTAGAGAACTTTCATGAATGAAAAATGCATTTTCCGATTCCATTCAACATACTCAAAATCCCATAAAATTTCTTGGCATTTCGTTATTTCACTTCGATGAAGAGCAATAGCAAAACCATTTCATATCCAAAAGTCGATATATCATTACTAAGAAAATAAAATGAACGTAATTCATTTATTTATTTTGAATTGAGGACAACCATTGTACGCGTTTTGTTCTCATAATTGACCTGGTGTCTTTTTTATTAAATCAATGATGCTCAACAATTTTTTAATAGAACTTGGGATCATATGTCCTACAGCTTTCGAGACAAGAACTTTTAGACCCGGAATTTACCGATAGAGGAAACTTCAAGGTATATCGCTCTTTAAAGTTGAGTTAATTTGCTTTATACCTTAGACGCCACATTCATGGCTGCAACTAATTCAGCTCACCATTTTTTTCTGCTGACATAGATTTGAATATTCATTCTATATAATGTAGTATATGTTGCTTCATTCTTCATTCTCAATTCAAAGCTCGGAAATTATTAATCTGAAACATAATAAATAGTTTCTTTGAAACTTTGTTTTGATATTAATATGATATGGTTTAAGATTAGAACATGCCAACATGAATACATTTTACCAAAAACTTAGCAATAAATCACCAAAATTATTTAGTTATAGTTCGCTGCAATATTAAAATAATGTTATGTCACGTGATTTATTTTTATTCTTATTTATTTTTTTTAAATTTTATCTACTTTTATATCTTTTAGTCTTTTTCTGACTTTCTTGTCATATTAAAGTTAAAGTAAGAATGTTTAGCTTCTAGCTAAAAATATAGAGTTTTGGAAAGTGAAAGTATATCGCTAATAAAAAAAGTTCAACTTTCATACACAAATAAGTTTATTAAGAATAAACCGAGTGTTTATTATTCAATAAAAATTATTTCCAAAGGATCTCATATTTTAAAATATAAAATTTAACTCAATGGTTGATATTTAATTAACTTTTTAGCTTCAAAGAGAACAGTTTAATATTATTTTTTAAGTTCATAGATCTGAAAAAATAAACTCAAATTTCTGACAAAGAATAATATAAACAGAAAAAAATCATAGATTTCTGAAAGTTTCGTCAGCCACATCGATGCAGACTGATTGAATTTCAATTAAAACTGGATCTTTTTCTCATGATTTATAGGATAATTGAATCGAAAGATGAGATTTCCATTACAATGCCTATAAAATATGAATGATAAGACAATGTTTTCCCTTTTAGCGTTCATTAAAAGTCGTTTTCCTGCGATTTCCATGACAACGCTCTACTTCCGTCAATCACCAACTTCGGAACAGAAATAAAAACACACTGTGAGATTATAGCCCGCCAAATAAATTAATTTATTATTATGAAAGAAAATGGAAGATGAGATGAGTCTGTTTTCGAAAATATATTTAAAAACACAACAACAGATTAACTGATTGCATCAAGAATCATATGACAACAGCTTAATAATATATTTATTTATGGTTGGAATATCAAAATATTAAATTCGTATGAAGTAAATAATTTTAATATAATACCGAACATACGAAGTAAGAATTGGGAATAATAATATCTGAATATATCTTCGTATCATATGCTCCCTCTGTCAAAATTTAGTTGACCGATTCGCCTTTACCGGCAAAAATTATGAAAACAACAATGTAAAACTAGAGGAAACTGGGTTTAGATGCATCTTTCTCAATCAAGATGCATCTGTATGCATCTTTTCCCAATTTTATACAGAACTGTCACGTTTTCTAATCGAAAATGGCAAATTAAACCACCCTATTCGATTTTGTACTCTTATTTCTCAAAGAAGTTTCTTTACAGGTACGGAAGAATTTGCAATATTAATTTAAAAAATGAAAAATTGCAAGAAAAAATTAAGCTATGAAAAATTATTGAAGCCATTTTCCCTACATGGATCAACTCCCATCTACAATAGTGATTTGGACTTAATATCAAAGGCGAAACTGTCACAATTGGTACATTTTGTTATTAAACTTGATATGCAATACAAGAGGCACAAATGTGTTTATTTTATATTTTCTCCACATATTTCGAAATAAATAATGGATTGCTTGAAATTTTGAAAATTAGACTTATAATTTTGGACGAGGAAGAATGGCAAATAGGACAACTAAAGGTGGAAGTCTATATTTCTAGTGTGCACATTTTTTGTGAAAAGGGGAATCTAAGTTGGCGTAAAAAAGTTTTATGCAATGGTCATTTAAATACTTCAAAAAATCCAAGATATCAGATAAGAATTTCGAAAAAAAAACTATATCATGGTCAATGTTAATAAAATTGCGACCATCGGATTACGAGAAGGAGCAGAGGCAGCAACTTTTTAAGGTAGTGTTAAGGTAGTGTAAGGTTAAGTGTTAATATTACATACAAAACAAAACTCAAAAATATGCAACACAGTGAATTTTTTAGAAAAGGAAATACGAAAAGAAAGCCTGAACATAAGAATAAAAGGAAAGAAAATTACACTAGCACAGAGAAAGAAAATTACATTACAAAAACAATCCTCAATAGAATAATGAGAATGTAACGTGAAGTTTACTATGGGTTTTAATTGCTAATTTATCATTTCTTTATGTAACTAAACAAGAGAATCAAAATTGCTTATAAAAACATAGTACAGTATAAACTGGACAACAGCATATAATTTGTCGTATAGAAAACCAGCAATTTTTGTTATCGGTATAAACATATTCCTATGAAATAGAGAAAAAGAGTGGAATTTGGTATTTTCCCAAATATTGTTATAAAATTATAATCATCTCTTATTTAAAGTAATTCTTTTGTTTCTATCAAAGCAAAATCTTTCGTTTTATTTGCATCCTAAAATCAAGCAAGAGCAGATGAAGAACATTAGGTCTTTTAAGCACTAGCAGAAAAATATTTACATTTCAAACGCAATCTCTGCTGCTAGAAAAAATAAACATTAAAATAACATACTATGAATACGAAATCTAAGAAAAGAAAGCTTTAAAACCACCACCTAATTTTTATTTTCTCTTCCGCTGATGAGTTTTTCGCTTCACTCTCAACCTTTCCAAAGAAAGGCAGAGAGAGGAGGGATAGCGTATCGTTTCTTTGCAAAAGAGATAAGTGCACAGTTGAACATGTAGTGTTTCAGCGAGAGATAGCCAATTTCATTGCTATGAGATCCAAACCATACGTGAAGAGAATCATGACTACTATTTCTTGCTAGGCGGAGTTAAGAAGCTTCTCTCTTTTTTTTTCCCACAGTAATTGCTCCTTTCTTTCCAGTGACTGGGCACACGTGATACATTGGGGATTTTGAGATCTCTTCTTTCTCCTCCCCAACATTTCTTAAAGAAGCGATTCATAACTAGTAAAGGGTAATAACCAGAAACTGGATCATTAGAGATTCGATGTAATCCAACTTCATATTTTTTAATGGAAAACTTTAAAGCAGTGGGGGGATTAAATGTTTCGGAAGTTGTACAAGGTCCGTGAAAAGTAATTTACTATCAGAAATAATGAGTAATTTAATATTAATTGATCGCTTTCACTAGAACAGGTTAACCATGCACCAATTAATTTTCGTTCAAAAATTATCTCTATCACAAAGTTTAAACTAATATATATGTTTAAATTGAAAATTAAAGCTTCAAATAGACATCGACATTGTCCATTAACTTTTTGTAATCGCCTCAGAACATCATCAACCCAGTTCAGCAGAAATTCATTCCGTTTGTCTTAAAAAACATTTATGATATAACTCTAAACTATTTTCACTATTCTCTCAGAAGGAAAGTGCCACATAAATTGAGAACATGGCTATTTGCTGACCGTTACTGTTGGCCATGACAACGTAGCCAATTTCCAGTTAATGGAATGTCCAGACACTCACTGAAGATGAGTGACAAATGAAGTGGGGACATCGGATATGAATACTCTTTTTAATAATGAACTAGCTACGTGACCCGGCGTTGCACGGGCTATCTCGAATAATGCGTCATTCCTTGACGAAGAGAAAAGGTTAGGTCATGTGACACATGCCCAACATTCTCTCCTAAATAAATAAGGAGAAAAGAGCGGTTCAATCATTCCGTCCGCGTCAAGGCTTCAAAATATACTTTTAAAAAATCGCAAAAATAATCTTTATTTTGTAAAATTACGATTCCGGAATTATTTTTTGTCTGACTTTAGTACGGAAGGAATGAGATAACCCAGCGTTGATCGGAATCCGTATTTTTTCATGTACCCGCCTCAAGTTTATATGCACATGAAGCAAGATGCACTGAGTACATGAAATCTAAAAGTGAAACCTCATAGAAAACAATAGTTTTAGTAAAAACCCTATATGAGAGAGTGATTTAATTTTCCATGTTTCTTTATATCAATTACCAAAACCCACACAAAACTCTATCCACATTGACTTGTTGCATTGTTCAGGTTTCCATATTGCAACAATACATTTTTTTTATTTAGCGTCACTTTTTTATTGTTGTTGTAACAATGTTCTGTAAAGTAAACGACTTCAACAATAAAATAAATTTTGAATCGCGCTGTAACAATGAAAAGTATTGTTATAAAGTATCCGAAACAATGAAAAATATTGTTGTAAATTAGTTTTTAATGTCTTTTTCACTAATTAAAATTTCGATATTTAAATGGCCGAAATGGATTCCTTGAATTATTCCCCATCTTTTGGTACTTTCCGCGCGCTTCTCCGTTCGGTGGTTCGTGAGAAGATAGAAGGACATACATACATACATACATACATACATACGTTTGTTTACCTTCGAATTTTAATAGGATAGATTATCTTTCATCCACTCTGCATGCATCAATTTTAACACATTTTTACTTTTTCGTGTATAAAGTACACTGAAATCGCCAAAAACTTCAATCTCAAGAATTTGATGTATCTCCATATAACCATCGCGAGGCCGATTTTTTTTTTTTTTTTTTTTTTTTTAATTTTGTCTTGTGTCTGTGAAGACTGGAGACGCCGCGAAGGCTGGTATGGACGAGTTTTCTGTTTCGTTTATTTACATTAAAATGCAGCAACTACGTAATTCCGGTGTAATGCGAAGCCCATGGAATCTTCAAAGCGGAAGTACAAGTTTTTAATGTAAGTAAACAAAAAAGAAAACTTGTCAATAGTTCTTAATGCGCAATATTTCACAATTATTGAATGAAAAAAGAAATGAACGAGATGACATACGAGTGTGAGGTTTCAATGATAGAGTATTTATAATGATCCACCCCTACAGGTCGAGCGGTGGCAGAGTCATGACAGTTTAAGTAAAGTTAAATGAAGATAAAACTTTAATAATTCTATTTTCTTTTGCGTCTAAATGATAACTCTATTGAATTACTCTTTAATTGGTCATATACTCTTGCACTGCAACTTGAACTTATAAGTAGGATTGCCATAATTGCCAAGCATTGATATGGGACGTTTAAGTGCTAAATAAATAAAACATAAAAAGTGGGTAGGTAATGGTTTATTTTACTCTGTCAAAAATTAATGAAGTTTACGCAATCTAATAAAAATGAAAGCCCAATCATATTTACGAGTATATATAATATTACCAATCATATTTATATATTACTTTCTTAATTACATCATTTTCTTCTTTCACATAATTATAAAATCGGGCGCTAAAATGGTTTCGCGCCAATCGTTGCCTGTATTGGTTAGGGTTTGAGGGTCTCTCACGCAGAGGTTTGGGAGAAAACGGGACAAATAGTAATACGGGACTGAGTAGTGGAATACGGTGACGTATGGCAACCCTACTTATAAGTTCAACAAAATCAGTGGCGAATCCGGGGGGGCTATGGGGCTGCAGCCCCTCCCAGAGCTAAAACAGAATTCTTGATTTTATTTAAAATCACTACAACTGTTTGTTCTTAATTTCCCTTTCTTTAAAAAATAATAAAAACATGACAACACTGCTTTCTGGCTTGACAGACACGAAAATTTTCCTACTTTTCTAGTCATTCCATTTGTACTTGTAAAGTTGACACGGCCGGAAACATTTTTTGGCTATTTATTTCATTGTATTTTTTATTAAATTATCGAAAGTATTGTAGTGTCCTTTATGTGTTTTGGTTTGCATAAGCCATGAGGTTTGGCGTTCTTTACGACGATACAAAATTTTTATGACCTCAGCCCCTCCCAGACCCAAATCCTGGATTCGCCATTGAACAAAATTGTAGTTTAAAAAATGCAGCCAACGGAAATAGTATTAGGGAACACAGCATCTTTGAAGCTGAGCATAACAAAAAAGGAAGAAAACTTATAGGCCAAAAACCAAAGTCGAAACCATACAAAACTAATTCCTACCAGAAGCACTGATCGATAAGTGTTTTCAAGATAACCATAGTCAAGTCACAAAAGTCGTATAAATTTACAAATAAATTTTAAATAACATTCTCAATTAAATTAAAAAAATTAAAAATTATTGAGTTACCGGCTCTTGCGACTCATTTTTTGTTTGTTTTTCATTTTAACTAAATAGTGTACTCAAGCATAATGGAAACGGATACAGAGCAATTTCGAAGAAAATGCACATTTCTACGAAATTGAGTTCACGCGATATGCATTTATTCATGAACGTAAAAACTTAACGTCTACGTCATATTGTGAAAGCTCTAGAAAATGCTGACAACTTGTGTTTGATGCAATTCGTTATTCAAGGACACATACTAGGATTTAGGAAAAGTACCTTTTGCGCAGTCACAAAAGAATTTTTATACTCTCACGTATGGTAAAATAAGTCGTAAATCGAATTTTCCCGTTTCTTGTCCTTTGTTTCGAAGTATTACTTCAGATGTTTTGATTAAAGCTCTACATTCTATGTAAAGAAATAAAAAAAATCCTAAATGTATCTATCAGAAAATGATACGTGAAGCGTTCAGTATTACAGGGTGGTCATAAATTATTGAACCTACTTCAAAAATTAATAAAAAAAGTAGTAATGTAACAACTGCGGTTTTTTAAAAATGAGAGCACATTTTAAAAAAGTTTTTTTTTCACTTTCAGATCGGTAACGCGCCGTTACAGCGGTCTGGGTGGTCGTAAATTATTGGACTTCTCTCATTTTTGAGATCCATTATCTGTGAAACTATTAAGGCTTGAAGAAAAATAAAAGCATATATTTGTAGAAAATTTTAAGCTCTTCTAAGAAAACGGAATAGTTTTCGAGATATTCAAGAAAAACTAAAAAAGGAAACTAGAAAACGCGCATTGGCTTCTTCTGATCTGTAAGCATTGCATAAGGAAATCTCTCGCTGTAGCAAATTTAGAACGTCGTAATGGTATCCACCTATCTGAAAAAAATTTTTATTTGCTCTCTCATTTAAAAGAAGAAACGAAGTTATAACATTGCCATTTTTTTAAAAATAATTTTTGAAATGGTCCAATAATTTATGACTATCCTGTAGTTTAAAAGTTATGCCCTAAAAATACACATCGTTAACATTAAAATTATTAGGATTAGGAACACTGATTTTATTCATAATAAATAATGACAATGAATTCCTGACACTAAGATCATGAACTTGAGTCCTTCCTTTCTGCATAGCATTTTTAGTAATGTATAGCACGCATTCGACAAGCAGAATTATCCGATAATTCGTCTTTTAAGTACAATCTCAATGTTTAATTTAATTCTATTAAGCTATAAGAGCATTAATTCATTTTAATGATGAATTAGGTCATTAAAACCCATTTACGAGAGTCGTGAAATTTCGATTATGAGTCCAATGATTAATCTTCTTGACTTAAAATATCCGACAGTAAGTAGGCTAACACATTATCCATTTCGAAATAATCCTATCATGATCATTATAGCGGGTACGAAATGTAGTAGTTAATTGGAATTGTTGTAAATACTTTATCTCATGAAACAGTACACTGGTATGAATATATCTGCAATCGTCGTACTGTTTGAGCGCATGATGAAATAGTTTTGCAGAAGCTTCTGAATCTTTTCGTATCGCATTTAATATTTATTGTGTTTCGAATCATCTTTTGTTTTATGTGTTAGAAGAAACTTTCCTTACGTTGTGATCGAAGAACCAGTGTTTTACACACACGAGGTAAACCATTTCTAAGAAACAATCTTTACAGATTTGGTATGCCCTTCACAGATATCTTCGGACATGTCATCCATTTGGTGACATTTGGCAGTTTAACAGCCAGACTAGGATTCCAGAAAACTATTCAATATTATAGCAATAACTGGGAAATCATAGATTTCCTTCTACAGACTTCTGAAATCTCATCAGGCCGACTTGGGGAAGCATATTATAGGGAGAGAGATGCCGCTCGAAGCTCTGTAAGTTTTAAATCAAACATTTAGGGATGCTGAAGGCTGGAAGATGTCAGAACCGTAATCGCTGAACAAACTCTGATACTGCTAATATTAATAACTTTCGGTCTTCCGCTCCTAAAGCTGTGTTTTTGGCACGTGCGTCAATTATTAGTTTCTAAATGAACCAGCGGGAGTACCACTTTCTCGTACACTCCTAACACATGTAGAGAAAAAAATAAGCTAAAAGGCAGTAAAACGAACAAGAACCCCTAAGGCGGTGGAGAAAAAAATAAGCAAAACGTCATATTACGATTTCCGAAGGTCGTCCAACCCGGAAGTGCAATTAAAAGCCGGCGTGATTACCAATAGGGCTGGGTGTAAGATAAAGTAAATGAAATTTGCAATTTGAAAGCCTTTTTTTAACTGCTTGACAAAGAAATTGGACACAAATCTGCCATTAAGGTAAGAAGACTACATATCAAATTTCATTTATCAAAGTAATTTTTTAAAGACGTTATTGCGTTCAAAAGTATGCGATTATACAGACGGAGAGACAGTCAACCCTTTGACGGATTTGGTCCAAAATTTGATACAAACCTACAATCCTGATGATAACCAGCGGAAGTGCACCCCCCTAAACTTTCTCGTATACTTTCTCAAAAAGGTGCTGTTTCCCCTCCTCCCGCGTGGAGAAAAAAATTCGAACCTACTGTAACCCAGAATCCAATGACTATCAGAAGGTTTTTCATTGTAGATTATAGTGATTGTAAAATATTTAGGTAAAGAATCAAATTTAAAGAGATGCTTGCCGAATAAAACGCATGTATCACACAATTCCACTCTCGCTGGCTCAAGGACAAAGTGACGTAATCCTTCTGCGCGCAGATAGATTGCTACCAGTACGCATGCGTATGGAGAATCGGATTAGAAAAATTAATTATGTAATTTGAACAACTTTTTTTAACCGATTGAAACGACATTTGGGCACATATCTATAATTAATGTTAGCAACCGTCATACCAGTTTTTATTTATTTATCTAAGCCAAAGGGTTTAGGACATATAATTTTTACAATTATGCGATTATACAGTCCGACAGACAGTCAACCCTTCCACAGATTTGGTACAAAATTTGATACGAACCTACATTCATGATGATAAAACTGTGTACCAAATTTTATCCATCTAGCTATTCCAGTTTTTGAGTTATAGTGTTCAAATGAACGCGGACAGACAGACTTCCCGTAGACGGATTTTGTCCAAAATTTGATAGAAACCTACAAATTATGTGTAAATTTTCATCCCTGTAGCTATAATAGTTTTTGAGTTATCCTGTTCACAGACAGATATAATTCCAAAATTGTGTTTTTCGGACTCAGGGAGGTCTAAAACGTGGTTTTCGTCAAAATCTCGAGTTCGAATTTTTTGAGGATTAAAAAGTTGTTGAAAAGATTTGAGGAAGTAAAAAGTTAAGTAATGTTTCTCTATGAGAAAGGTATGCAATCATTTATGGATTTCGTATTCGTCATTTTGGGAATGACAAATGTTGCTGTTTAACCCTTTTAAGTGTTTAGTTTTCTGTATCATCTAATTAAATGACCTCCTTCTGTTTTGGTATAGTGTTGTGGTATTGAATAAACTAAGAGTTCGTACAACACTTGATATATTAATGGATTATCGGCGATTTATATCGAACGTCTACGAATGAATTTTAGCCTAAAAGTTTAAGAATGCCATAATTAGATGTACGAGTACAGCTCGGACATCACAGTTAAGGAGTTAAATTAGTGCATTAACAGTTTTTTAACGTGATAAGTAAATCTCAAGGCACTTTTGTCTACAAAAAATAAAAGAAAACAAAGTTTTTTTCTGGTGTTTTTGTTAAAATACTTTTTATTGAAAAATTGAAGCTCGCTATGAAATCAATCAAATCAAAATTTCAAAGTCATCTGAGGGTTAAGAATCTTTGCAACATTCTTTTTTCATGTTCGATATAAGTTATTTCTCAATCATCAAGTAGTTTCTTATCATTATTTTGTCTTTTGATTCTACCCGGTTCACATTATAGCCTTAATTTTTCAAATAGTGTTTTTCCTTGCGAAAATGCGCCTTTTTTAATGCTTGTGTAAAAGGCAACACTTTAGATAATGTTTTGGACTCTTTACTCATTTAAATTACAGTTCAAAATAACAAATAAAAATTTAATATAAACTACTTTTCAGAAGGCCCTTTTTCGTATATCCACAAACGTTTCTTTCATATATCTACCATAAAAGTAAGTAAAACAAAATCTAAAATATACCAGGATTTGAATGAAAAGTCATCCCCGAATAATAATGCATAATTTTGAAAACAATCAAATCAAAGTATGCGCCTGCAAAATTTTATTAATCCTTTGACTGTGTAATTTAAAATCACTATTTAGATGCAACGTTTGTAAACGTGTTCAAATACCGTTGAGTCATGCAAGTTACTTATATGCAAAGCTTTATTAATATAATATGATCCAGAGCTATAAAAGTACTAAGTAAACAAATTAGCCTGCGAAAATCGCAGGATGCAGCAGAAAATAGACTTGCTTTCAACTTAGATTTCCGGAAATCGCCGGATAATGGATTAATGGACAAAAGGCATAACTGATCATTCATAAGTAAAACATTTTAGCGTATATATTTTATTTGAAACATATTTTATTTTAGTCATGCAAAAAATTAGAGCAAGAAATTTTGGTACAATCAATAAATAGGTAAATTGAAACGTATGAAAAACCTAATACAAACCAAATATATTTTGGACTTTACTAAAAGACTGTATTTTTGTGAAAATATAAATCTCAGCTAGAGACAATAAAAAAAAAATCACATAAAATATTCCCAGTTCTTAATTTAAATGAAAAAAATTATAAAAATACAAAACAAAGAAATAACCGCTTTAAAATTAAAGATGCATTCCACATCAAGCAATCCCATTTCCATCCCATTCGAAGCAATTCTATTTCGACAGATTTCGCTAATATTACGAAAAAATCCCTCGAAGAGAAACGCTTTACTTTCGGAAAAAGCAGGCTCTTCTCAGAAGAAATTCTTAAAATTAAAGTAGAAATCAGTAGTCCAAAGGGAATTTCTTAAATGAAGAAAAGGAAGAAGATCTAAATTGGTACTTTCTAGATATTTCTCTGAAGTTCAAAATGGCACTTTTCTATAATCTTCTTAGAAGGAATATATATTTTTTCGGCATTCAGTTATTTTTTTCTCAGTTTAAGGCTTTCTAAACCGCTTGTACTATTCGAATCATATTCGAGGAAAAAGAAATAACATCAGAATAACAAAGTAAGAGACAGTGAAGCTTCAGCGAGTTTAAAGAAAATATTGATTGTGAAATAAATACTCAGTTTTATCTTGTTACAAACAACCTGGCATTCTGTTTATTACATTCACTGGAATACTCCTTTATTTTGTAGCAGAATATACGGATATACACAGTCACTCCAATAACAACTCGCAGATATCTTTAATATTACGTAAGCGATAAAAGAAACTATCACCAGTAACGAAAATCTAATACAAAAAAAAAGAGTATTGTACAGTGTTTCCACCACGAGATGGCAGGTAACCTTTGACCTTATACCGAGGGTTCGCGACTAAAGAAAACAGGGTTTTAGACCTTCCTTAGTCAGAAAAAAAACTCTTGTTTTTTTATGCCTGTGTGTATGCGAATACGATAATTCAAAAATGTACCGAATTAGATGGCTACAATTTGGTATGTGGTTGGATAATTTTGGATGAAATCCGTTAGCGAGAAGTCTGCTGGTTCGCCCGCGTGCATGTGAACACGAAAACTCTAACACTCAAAAAACGATATAAATTAAATTTGGTATGTGGTTTCATCACCAGAATTACAAACATGTGCCAAATTTTGGATCAAATCCGTCAACTGGTTGACAATGTGTCTGTCTGTGAACTCAAAAACGCAACAAGAAAGATAAAATGAAATTCGATATATTGTTACGAATCCATAAATATCGCTCCCCTGCTATGTTAGCCCTATGGTTGGAATAAGACATTTACAGAGGTTTTATTGGATGTCAGGGGAATGGAAAGCAGTGACCCCCGACCTTGGCGACCATTTTGGCGACAAAATAAAGGTTTTTGAATATGCTTGAATTTTGGTCCTATCTCTATTAGGAACGGAGATATAAAAAATGTAATAGATGACTCTATGTGATGTCACATCCTCCCGGAAGAAGTATAAATACACGGAGGTGCTGGAAGGAGTGCACGCCTTTGTAATGTGTTTGAATGTCTCGAATCTTTTTGGAGTCTTGTTCGCATTGCGAGTTGGTCAGCTGTTAGACGCTGAGTGCTATTATTCGTGCTATTACTGTTATTATTAATGATTTACTGTCTGCTTGTGTTGCTAATTTGTGCAAGTGCTGTTTTTCCTGTCACCTGTGCTTCGTGTTTTCCGGAATATTCGAAAATAAAGCGTCATTCTCCATTATCCTGCGTAACAATATGGTCTCAGCAGATAATTGAAAATCTGTGCGAAATTTTGAACCTATTCGGTCAAAGAAGATAGATACAAAATCTAAATCTGATTCTCTCCACTATGCGATAAAGCTAATCGCAGAACATGCCGTATTGTGAAAGTAAACGAGAAATTCGAGGGGAACACATTGTTGCTGATTTCTGAAGTACATAAGGACATATTATGACATTTACCAGCATATTAATCTGGTATGAACGTACAGTAGAAAAATTATTGTAAAAATGTTGAAATAATGTACGATTAAGAAAGAATGGATGCAATTATCCAATAGGGAACAAACTACCAGTTGGAGGATTTCGGATTCATTATTGCAAGCTATGTAAAATTGAAGTAACTCCCATCCGTTGCACAAGAAACTACTCAAAATGCAATAATTAACTTAACAAAAATACGACATAAGATTTTTTTCTGAATTTTTTCATGAAAACAGCTATATCTCAAAATGTGTGTTCAGGAGTTGATTCCCCATTCCCCTTGCAATCAGCTTTGCCAATAAGAAATAAATTTAATTCAATAACAGTTTTAAATATGCCCTTTTATTAATACACTAAACAGAACTTTCTTCTTATTTAATTATTTTCTATTTTTTAATATTGTGATTTATTGTTTCTCAAACTCACTTCCAGGTGGCGCCCCTGGTAGGAAATCAAAATTTAATGCAATCAATTTCATAGTTCCACATAAATAATTCCTCTACTGATTAGATAATTTGCATCAGAAAAATGCCGATTCTAAGAAATGCGTTCAAAAACAAACAACGATTTCCGATTGAAATTTTAAGCGTATGAATATGTATTGTAATCAATAAACGAAACACAATGAAAATAAGTAATCGGAATACATGGAGTTATATAAATTTGCCTATTAATTATAAATTATTTGTGTCTCATGTTTTTGTGTGATAACATTTTCGATATCAATATTACAATAAAAAAGTAATTTTCTACAAATTCATCATGCAATTATTTTTTCGCTTTATGCAAATTATTAGAAATAGAAATGAAAAGTCAGGTTTATCGTCTACGTGATTTGGAATTGTCCATATAATTAAATACTATCCAAATAGCATTATAATTTTACTGTCAATTGTTTTATTCAAGATCTGCATACAAAATGAATATATGTAGCTTAATTACAGCTTTTGCGGGTAGTTTTCACAGAAATAACCCAATGAATGAGAATTATTTTGTCTGTCTGCAAGTTTCCCATCTGGTAAATTTCATGTCATGTCTGTAGTCATGGTTCCCCAAATACAAGGCAAAAGGCCAAGTGCAGACAACCTACACTCCAAAAACCAACAAAAGCAACCCCTCAAACGATACATCTGCTACGATCTCCACACTACTTGCAATGAAATAAATTATTCATCACCTTAAAACTTCGGTTCGTTTTATATTTTTATACACACGGTTCATTATAGATTCGGGATTGCCACTCTTGTCAGCTAGCTGTAGAGTCTTTCTTATTTTGTCAGAATTATTCACTCTCTTTGCTCAGTTCATCGACTGAATATTTTAAAGTTTTTAGGATCAGAAGCACGGATAGAATAGTTAATAGTTTAAAATAAAAACCGATAACTGCCTGAAAACAAAACAAAGTAAATAAATTCTAACCCAGTCTAGCGAATGTACTGCAGTAACTGCTGACAGATACGTAAAGCTAAAACAGTGATATTTGGATTTTGGAAGGTAATTTATAAGTTTAGTTTAGCTCAGTAATGTCATTTGATTAGTTAATTTTTAGATAATTTTTTAGTTAATTTATTTAGATAATTTAAAAGACTGTTAATTTATCATTTTATTTACAAAACAATAAATGTATTTATTGCATTCTATAAAGATATCAAAATATAAGATGAGATTTCATATTGAAGGGGGGGGGGGCGATTCATTTTGTTAATAATTTTTGTCCGAATTTATATTAACATTTGAAAGTAATTGCAATGTTAGTTAAGTCGTTAACTCATGGTATATGAAAACATAATCTAAAATATAAAATAATTTCATTTGGAGTGAGATTTGGCTTTGTCTAGGGGTACATACTAAATTAGGGTTACCATACATCCCGTATATACGAGACTATCGCCGTATTTCACTACTCAGTCCTTTATTACTATCTGTCCCGTTTTCTCCCTTATATTGATCAGATGTAATAAAGTTATACGAATACGTATTTGCTATTCCAGCCCACTATACAAATGTGAAGAGAATATTTTCCCTGATGTCAACTCAATGGTCGGACGAAAGAAACAAGTTATCAGTGCCCAATTTTATAAATATATGTAATAAGAAAATGATATAGGGTCAGGCGGGGAAATTGGGAACAAGTAATAACTGGGAACGGTGACAACAGAGCGCACTGGTGGGGCCCTGCGAACTGAAAAGCATGTGCTTTAGTTAAGACACTATTAGTCCAGTCAACGAAGGCCAAAAATCGACGAATAGAAAAAAAAATGGTGTAGTTTTGAAATTTGACGCAGTTGTTGGGGATAGTGTCCTAAACAACATACTAAAAGTCCCCGCCCATGGGGGTTGCGCGGGGGGGTACAGGGGGGTTTAAAGGGGGGGCTTTTTCAGTTTTTCTTAAATATCTCGAAAACTATGTGGTCTAGAGAAAACATCTCATTTACAAAAATAAACTACATTAAATTCCCTACAAGAAAAGACCTACATCTTTATTTTAGCATCAATAGTTAAAAAGATATAGGGAATTGAAAAAGTGAGAATTTTTGAAATTCCTTATTGTAATGGTAAAATCAATAAAAAATGCCGAAGTAACAACCTTCATAAGCACCGCATGCATATATAATAATTTTATAAAGGCAGTATTGTATGTGTTGAGAATAGTGGTAGTGTGGGGGTGGGGGGCACAAATATATTTGATGAACAGTCGTGATCCCTTCCTCCCCTCAAATCCGCTTCTCTCCACAAGATCAATTCTGGTCGAGTCAACGAAGGGAAAATAGAAAAATAAATGGTGTAGTTTTGAAATTTGGCACAGTTGTAGGGAATAGTCCTCTAAACAACATACTAAAAGTCCCCGACCGTGGGGGTTACTCCGGGAGTACAGGGGGGGGGATTAAAGGGAGGCTTTTTCAGTTTTTCTTAAATATCTCGAAAACTGGATTCTAGCGAAAAATACTCAATTACAAAAATAAAGTACATTAAATTCCCTACAAAAAAGCCCTACATCTTTATTTTAGCATCGCTAGTTTAGAATATATGGGGAGTTGAAAAAGTGAGTATTTCTGAAATTCCTTATTGAAGTGGTAAAATGAATAAAAAATGTCGAAGTAACAACCATTAGAAGCACCTCATGCCTTTATAATAATTTTATAAAGGTAGTATTGTATGTGTTGAGAATAGTGGTGGTGTCGGGGCGGGGGGGGGGCACAAATATATTTGATGAACTGTCGTAATCACTTCCTCCCCTCACATCCGTTCCCCTCCACAAGATAATTTCTACTCAGTCGCTTGGTTCTGTAAACGCTCCAAATGAGTATATTAAGACAATATAATCTAAATATACATAAATATGATGAGTTTAACATAAAAGCTCGCAACATTCATTTTTTCCACATTCACAACACATGTTTTTCAACACCTAGTCAACATATCACTCACTGTAAAAATGTGTTGGGGAATTCCAGATTTTACTAGAATGTATAACTCTGGGCGAATACTGGAATAACAGTTTTAGTAGAACAAACGAATACAGACGTTTCCTGTGTGTGTTAGTGCTCGTGCGTTATATTAACATTATTTATAGATTCACAGTATGATGCAATGGATGAAAAGTGTTCATTATGTGAAGATTATGTTGTGACTGATAAGTGTGGTGTAGGTGAAAAAGTAATAGATGGGTTGATTAAGGCAAGTATTGCAAGAAAAGATGGGAAGCACGAACTATTCAGAGGACAGAAAAAGATTGTTCTTCATGCTTCTTGCAGGAAAAAATACACGAGACCTCAATCAATTACAAGAGACTTGAAAATAGCTGTTTTGGATGGACAGCCTTTAACATCAAGTTCTACCCCCTGTTTGCGTTCATCCCAACTTGAATTTGATTTTAAAAGTAAGTGCTTATGTGCTGTCATGGTATCTGTACTAATGGTACTTGATCGAGCAGTAGAAGAATCAAATGAAATTTAATTACGAACAAGTGTCAAAAGTGTTTATGCATATTTTTATGTAGGTATGTATAATTATATATATATATAATATTATGTTATAGATATAATGTTATAATAGATAGCCGCCAATTTTAAATAAAAACTTTCTTTCTTAAAAATGAAGCTAGCTTTTTCAACCACTTATCGTAATTCTCTCTATATATTCTAAGCCATTCATCCTAAGAAAAAATGAAGGACTGTTTTTGTAGGAAATTTAACGTAGTTTAATTTTGTAATTGAGTATTTTTCGCTAAAACCCATAGTTTTCGAGATATTTCAGAAAAACTGAAAACGCCCCCTTTAAACCTCCCTGTAACCCCCACCGTCGGGGACTTTTAATATGTCGTTTAGGGCACTATTCCCTACAACTGTGCCAAAGTTCAAAACTGCACCATTTATTTTTCTATTTTTCCTTCGTTGACTCTACTAGAATTGATCTTATGGAGAGAAACGGGTTGAGGGGAGGAAGGGATCACGACTGTTCATCAAATATATTTGTGCCCCCCCCCGCCCCGACGCCACCACTATTCTCAACACATACAATACTACCTTTATAAAATTATTATATAGGCATGAGGTGCTTCTGAAGGTTGTTACTTCGGCATTTTTTATTGATTTTACCATTACAATAAGGAATTTCAAAAATTCTCACTTTTTCAACTCCCTATATCTTCTTAACTATTGATGCTAAAATAAAGATGTAGGTCTTTTCTTGTAGGGAATTTAATGTAGTTTATTTTTGTATTTGAGATTTTTTCTCTATAACCCATAGTTTTCGAAATATTTAAGAAAAACTGAAAAAGCCCCCCTTTAAACCCCCTGTACCCCCCCGCGTAACCCCCACGGTCGGGGACTTTTAGTATGTTGCTTAGGGCACTAATCCCTACAACTGTGCCAAATTTCAAAACTACACCATTTTTTCCCCTATTTTTCCTTCGTTGCCTGGACTACTAGGAGGGAGAAGAAAAACACTTTCCTACCTTTTTCAATGTTATTTGGTAACGTTTGTTAACTTTTATTACAACCGTGTTCAGAAAAGCGAAATCAAAATTTCTTAAGTTTCATTTTTCGTTCTATACACCGGTTATATGCAAGCTGAGTTGCTAATTTATATATTTCTTGTATCTGTAGGATATAATGAGTAAGCGGAAACTTCAATTTTCTTTTTTCGAATTTCATTTTGAGGAACAGGTTAGCGTTCTTAATTACCCCTGATAATTTTTAATGCGGGGTAATTGGGAACAGGCTTTTAATGTAAAAAAATGCCTATATTTTTTATGTATTTGGAATAATTTATTATTTGATAGAAGAAATTTTAAATCTAGAAACAGGATTGCGTTCTATCCCGTCAGCAAAGTTCACTGTTTTATGTTAATTGTGATAATTAGGAAAAAGCAGTTGAATGAATTTTGAGGCAATTTACAGTAGTTTCTAATCAATTCAAATAAGTTACCTACAAATCAATTCGTTACTGTGATCTGAAGCTGAAATACGTGTTCCCAATTACCCCATAGTCTCTGGAGTAATTGGGAACACTTTGGGGTAAAATAAGAACGCTCTTATAAGTGAGGTTACTTAATTAGTTAATTATTTTTGAAAGGTTTACTTGTTTAATGAGCCCTGCAGAATATGTGAATATGAATTCACAAAAAATACAGAACTCTTCTCCAACTATCCTTTTAAAGAGAAGAAAATGAGAGAGTCTGCAAAATTCGTTCCCAATTACCCCGACCGACCCTAATTAAGAAAGCAGAATCAACATTAAAAAATTACTGAGTTCAAAAAGATTAGCTTTGCATCTTTTTTATTATTCTACGTTTATTTTATTAGATTGTTTAATCTTTATTGATTTTTTTCCATCAGAATAAAATAAACTATTACCTATTCACTTTTTTATGTTTTATTTATTTAGAACTTAAACATCCCGTATCAATGCTTGGCAATTATGGCAGCCCAATACTAAATGCACTGGTAACTGTCCCTAAAGACTAAGTGCCGTGTTGATAAGAGAAATCTTATAGGAATTTCAGTAAATTGATTCGATTTGTTACTCTTTCTTTCATCAAAATCGCACATTTCGAAAATGTATCGGTTAACTTATTTTATACATTTTTTTTTTCTTATTCGAACTTTCTGACTTAACCGAATACAAATATTTGCTTACTATAACGTGTTAGTTATCGGCTACTGCCAGATACAAACAAGGGTACTTGATTTATTGCATTACTTATTTTATCCGTTAATCTTGAATGTTTTTAAAAATGTATGCCATATTCTTGGACAAAGAGATATTATAGACACATAAAATATATATTAGAATACAATAAAAATAGTTATACTTTTTTATCTTTTCCTGCCCATAATTCCATTGTTTTAATGGTTCTCAACAAAACTAGAGCCATTTTTGTTTGCTGCAAAGCTTTAACCGATGTTGAGAGCAACCATTATCAGAGATTTCATGCAATCTTTACCCGAACGAATCGTATTCCTTCACTGTATCGAAATTCCCCTAGATTGGCATATACTTAAAAAATAAAATAAAATCAATAAATTTTGACAGTAATTACACCGCTACAAAAGCATTCTAGGCATTGCTTTTGAGCTGATTTCAAATTATATGGTTTTCGAATTTTATTGACAAGACAAAAAAGTTTCCTCTGTTCATTTAGAAATATATTTTCAAAGAACTGAATTTCAAGTTTGTTAATGTTTTAACACAAAATCCTTTATCACCAGACAAACTTTCCTAAATGAATAATTAAAAGATAAACAGTTTTAGTAATGCAGTTCGATTTTCGCAACCAGCTGATATTACTGACCTGGAAGACACATGAAAAAATTGCGGTAACTTCCCTCAAGGCCTTCATCAAGGGATTACAAAAGGGGTACAGCATTCTATGTTAAAGTAATTTCACTTTAACTGTTGTAGTCGTAATAATGATGCAAAAAATATTTTAGTCAGCTAATTACATTGTAGGCGTTAAAAAAAGTGAGAAACTTTTAGAAAAAAAAGAATTAATTTTCGAACCTCTAAACATCATTCACGCCTGGGGCTTTAAAAGATTTATTGTTCTTTCTTAAAAGGTTTTTTTTTTTAATAGTAACGGAAAAAACACCTAGAAATTAAAATTCCTTAATCTCGTCGTGTTTTTGACACTGAAATAATTACGAAGTCTTTTAAAGTAACCGGTTGATTGAAAAGGATTAAAATTAACTGTACCAGGTTTATAATCTGTTTATGCGGTGTCCAGAAAAAAAAATAAATTCACAAATTCTAATTTAAGAATTCATTTATATCTGTTTATGACAGGTGATAGACTCTTGAATATTTTAAAGATAGCTAAGACCCGTTTTTAAATTTGTGTTTAATATGCTGAATTTTAATGAATCATAATCGGTTTAGAGGATTTGAAAGAGGTTTGGAAGGAGTAAGAAGTTTATAAAATTCATTATCTTAAATTGTTTGCGGATATGTGGGATGAAGAAAAACTTTCGAAATAATTTACCGTAGGACCTTCATTCAAGAAAGGAGATTTGAACTCTTTAAGATTTTCCTCGAAATAAATTATTAACACAAAAATTAACGTAGTAATTAGAGTTGCCGTAAAAGTTAAAATATTAAAAATAAAAATAATAATACTTTTAATTAAAATGGTGGACTATAGGGAGATTCCTTCATGAATATCAGATATAAAATATGCGCATCTGCATCTTATAGCAATTTTTGAATTTTTAACTAACTGGTTTTTTTTATCAAATCTTCTTCCCCACTAGATGCAAATTTTGGGATAAATTTTTAATTGATTTGGAAGCCTTCAATTAATTAAAATCTTATTGTTAATGCACATATTTAGCAAAAACAATGTATAACTGACGGATTCAAAATTGATTTTATACTTTCGACACAACCGCTGGCAAATAAGGGTCGAATGTGTCGTCAATGCCAGGCCTTTAAACATACATCGATGACAAAATAATATTGAATTTTAGGTCATTAAGTAGAAAAATATTTAAAAGAACATTTGTGCACTTGTTTCTACAGAGGGAAACCTTAAGTAAACGTATTAATCCGTTTGAAAAGATACATTTTAGAAAGAAAATCATTTTACCGCCATTACAAAGTACAAATTCAATTCTTCTATCTTGTTACAAAGCAAGATAGAAGAATTGAATTTCATTCTTTATGTTAAAATGATTTGGAATTTTGTAAAATATAGCCAATTTCTGTGATGCCATAGATGACAAACGCAGCTGCTCGTTTTTGAGTTAAAAAAACAAATTAAAAAACTATTTGCAGTATTTTAGTACACTAATAAAAGCGTTTTTTCAAAAACATTTTATGATTTTAAAATAAAGTTACTGTGCTCACATATGCACGAAAACACAGATCGACAATTCTAGTAATAAACACATATACCAAATTCCATCTGTCTAGCTTGTTTCCTTTTTTTGAGTTTTCCTATTCACATGCACACTAGTGGACAAACAGACTTCTTGTAGATGGATCTCGTCCAGAATTTGAAGAGATCCATCAAGTTTTACACAATTCAGGGTTATTTACACAATTGTGGTGTAAAGACTACATGCCAAATTGTATATCCGTGTAGCTCCTTGCGTTTTTTGAGGTATTGTGTAAACAAACAGGAAAACATAGAGACATGATCCTAAATTTTTTTCGGACTCGGGGAGTTTCAAACGTGAAAAATCATCAGAATGAATCTCGATATCGAATTTTTTGACAACTGCAATATTTTCTGTTTGTCCACTTCGCATACGAGACAGTAAAAATAACTAACCCAAACACGTGAATAAATATGGCAGGATTTCAGTTTCTGTATATTAACGAAGCTGATTAACCTTGCAAATAAAACCAAACAATTCAACTAAATTCTAAAATTCAGACATGACGAAAAGAATATTTGAATCTTTGGTTAATCTTGCCCACAATTCCCACAAATGATCAGAAATGTGTCCACAAATAATTACTAAATTAAATGAGAAACGCAACTTCTTCTAGCGAAAACTTACTCCCAAATTATCATTTAAGCAATTCCGCTGAAAGAAATTCATAGGTTGTGTCTCGCGTAATAAATAGTAGGGATTACATTAGATGCCCGAACACGACCTGTAACATAATTACCGAACTAATTTATCTAAGATTCTTCTCAAAGATATCAGAGTAATCTACTTATCTCAATCAATTCACTAATGTGATCGGAGGAATCTTGGGAGTCAGGGAAACGAAACCTAGGGAGTTTTCTTTCTTTATTTCTAGAGATGCTGAAACGAATGATGCTACTTGAAAATAAGATGCGAGGTTCGAAAATGCCTTTTTTGGTACTTAGAGTTCACTTACTTAGAGCATATGCGATTATGTTTCAGAAATAGGAGTACTGATCGTTTCAAAATGCCAAGACTAGCACTTTTGGACGATTTACTGCGGAAAGGGGTGACAGGCAATGAGTAACATGAGCGCTTTTCCGGAGTCCTTTGGTAGGTCACGATAAGTAAAATGTAAACGTCTCCCCCTCCATTTTTCATTTCTGCCTATTTTGGAGAAATCAACTCCACCTGGTGCATGCGCAAGAACGCGGAGGGTTTCGGAATCCGAGAATAATCTGTACATGTCGAACATGTTCTGAATCTTTCAATCGAATTTCTCAAAAGATTGATGAAGTTTCTTTCAGTATAGAAAATGACTGCCTCAACAATGCAGGTGCAAATTTGTATTGCAAGCTACTCAAATACAACACATGTTAACAGTATGTCCAATTTAAACTTAACCCAATAGCTAATTTCTAAACTCTTAGAGATATTTTCAATTGCAAAAATGCTTTAAATGACGTAAATAATTACATATGCTTTTTGAGTACAAAAATGTATTGATGAAAAATTGCGAAGTCTAAATTTTTATACGGTCCCCCGTTTTTATTAGTTATATTTAGTAAAATAATCTTTACACACTAAAATTTTATACAGAAACAAATTCCAATCTTCAGCAACTAACACTGGCCGAATTATGGGAGTTTGAATTTCATAATCTTTAACCAATCAGCAGCCGTGTCAAACAAGAGTTGCGCGTTGATTGGAGGATCTTTCTCGAGGAGGTCCTTGAAATGATCTAAAATCATCTAAAACAGCGATACTGAAAGTCTCAAAACTCGGTCAGTTTTAGTCGCAAAAGAGTAGAACTTTTTTTTTGTTTAAATGTTAGTGAGTCAAAAATATTTTACTAAGTATGACAAAACAGGACCGGAGGAATGTTTAAAAATTTAGAAAAAAAAATTTCAACAGTACATTTATTGACTGAAACAAAATAAAATATAATTCTTTGCGTCATTGAAAGCACTTTTCCAATAGGAAGCCTATCACTAAAAAATTAGCTACTGGGCTACTCTAGAAGTTAGCTACTCGGCCACGTTGAGTGGATAATGGTTCATCGAGAGACAGAAAAATAGTTGAGTCAATTCATACTCACAAGATGGGGCGTTTCGCTAAATTAATTGTGGATTTCACTGCACCGGGAAAAGGAACATGACATCACAGCAAAGCTTAAGATGACGTATTATCAATAATACGCAGCATGCGTGGCTATTTTTATCATGTGACTGTGAGGTCACGTGAATTGATTCCATTTTTATACAAAAGGTATCATATTAACAGAATAGGTATCAGAAAAATGATGCCGCGACATGGCGAATGATTTAAATCATGCTTCTTAATTTATCTTCATTTTCGACTACGGTTTCACACACATTCCCAGTGAGCATTCATGAGTACAATTTTTCAGAGCACAAACCATTAAGAAAATGAAAATAGAAAAAAGGATTAATTAATGATAACCAAGAAGTGAAATTAAATACATTTATTTAAAAACAATTAATGGAATATTTCAAATATAGTCTTCTCGCTTATTTTTGCTTTTACTATTACTAAAGAATCTTACTTTCAGAAGAGCGGTTTTAAACAAAATGTGGCCATGGAAGGAAAAAGAAATAATAAAAAATATTTAATACATATACTTGTGTTTCTTATTAGTTAATTGCAACCCAAGTATATAAAGGTTAGATATTTTATTAATTTATCCAAATTGACCACAATGATTTATCTTACGTTCTGAAGCAACACGAGGGCTATTTTAGGACGGACCTCGTAATTTCGAACCATGATCAGATGACCAGGACGACACCTGAGACCCTCTCCAAACTTCCACGCCACACCAACGGGAAGACGTTTGGTCACATGATTTATCTTTCAAATAAACTAAATTTGAAATAAAATTAAAATACATTTATTTATATTTAAAATTAATATTGCAATCTTAATTATCTGCAAACAGCACAAAAGACTTTTCGCTTCCCTCATTAATATGTAAAAAAAAATCAAAATCCCTTGCTTATTACAACTGTCAACAATCAACATAAGAAAATTCACGACTAGGTTTTATTCGACTGGCCTATTCATTGCATTTATCTATTTTTGCATATACATTACAGCAAGTATTAATGTTATGATATTTGGCCACTGCTGGCGATGATTGGAAAAAAGCTTGGCGCAATCCTTCCTCTGTGGAGAGTTGTTTTTTGTAAAACACACCTCAAATCGATGTCGACCTCAACGGAAGGAGGTAATATGTCTGGCCTGTTCGTTTGTTGTTGATTTGAAAAAGTCCCAGCTTCTTGGTGCGAGGCACTGCACTAACTTTTAAAGTGTGAATCTTTCTCATCTGTGCACGTGAAAATAGAGATTTTTTTTTTTATAAATCTGGTGTCATCATTTCAAAAGAGAGGAACATCACAAATACTAATCAAAATTTTATGTGCAGTTGAATACGCATTAAAAATAATTTTAAAACTATTACAAAAATAGTAAAATAGACACATTTGCACATATTGCTTTCCCAAATTATGCAAAAAAATTTTAAACATATTTCAACCAAATATGTTATTTCGTCGGAGTATTCAATATTTATTTAATAATTGTAGGTTTCTCAAAGACTTATTTTATATTATGTCATGTAACAATGCCGTAACATGACAAAAATTTTATTTCTGTATCTTACAGAACATTATTGAAATGATTCATTCTCAAGCGTAGCCACTCAAAATAAAAATTAAAAAATACATTCAAAATACATCATCGATAACTTGCAAAAGACGGACAAAACTGCATCGAAATTAACACGTTTCTTTCGATTTATTAAAATTATATTTAAGGTATGTATGGAGAAAACAGAATTGTCTTGAAATAAGCAAATGCATCTCTCTATCACGAAACGGAGTTTTCCACAAGAAGAACTAGCATCATTGTTCCTTTTCCAAAATTCAAATATACATTTCGTGAATTACAACGCTACTTTCAATTCAAACGACAAACAGAAGCCTTATTTGCTATCTATATTTATAGCATTAGCCAAACGCAATGTTGTATGCAACAGTAACACAATAAGAGAAATATTTTGTGCCGAAGCTTTTATTTTATTTATTTATTTTTCTATTTTAAGAAAAGATGGGAGCAGCATGTGCGATGTTCGGAAAGAACCTCAAATAGTTTCAGAGAAAGATGGTTGGTTGGTTGGTTTTGAAGGTTTTCGCGGCGCAAAAGCCAGATTAGGTTAAGTCTCCCCAAACATACAGTTAAATGTGCTTTTAGATTTCGAGAGAGTCGGATTAGTTTTGAAAACAGAAGATATGGGATTTACTGAAAAGCTTTCAGCTGAGAAGGAAGCTGTGGTAAAAATACTATAATTTGTAAAGTGTCCGTTAGGTTTTTTGAAAACAAGGATATGTGTACAAATCCTGCTAAAAGTATAAATGTTAAAATACTTAGAAAAAATTTCTAAGAAATCAACTTACCCTTGATTCAATACTTAAGTGCCCAGTATTTTCAACAATACATAATTCGGAAGCCTATAAAAGAGAGAAAAATTATCTCAACCTGGTGGTTTAAATACACTCGCTTATATTTATATATTTACAGACTGTCCTAGTAAATATAATCTGAAAATGAATAAATTCTGTAGTTTCACACTCTACTTTAACGTGGAGTTTCATCAAAAATATAACATAACAGATTTTTATAAAAATCCATGCCAAATTTATTTTTAATGTCAATCAATGAATGTAAAACTTTTGGGTGTCATGCAAATTATTTGAAGAAACATTAAGACGTGCGGACTTTTTCAGCATTTAAAAGAAGGAAAACTTCTTTAAAGAAATGTTTAAAATTCAACGTACACTTAAAAAGAGATGATATTTTGAAGGCGCTAAACTAGAAAAGTATATAAAATTATATAGAATTTTAAATACAAGTAGATCAATATATGTCACAAATATTTTTACACATTAATTTTAAATACAATCAATTTTTTAATGCACATTAATTTTAAATACCATCAATTATAGTCTGATAGAAATTCGATATTTAATTTTGGTATTTAAATACCAAAATGATGAATTTGAAAAACAGATGCGAATTCTTTCAATGCTTATTAAAAAAATCTCAATCTTGTTCACCAAAAATAACCAATTAAAAATCAGTCCGGCAGATATCTGGGTCTATCAAAAAGTTCTAGGTAAAAAGGATTTAAACTGTTCAAAGAAACTAAAGGTAACAATCAGTTTTGCATCTAAATTTCTGAATCAGAAATATTAGATTCAACATGCGATTTAGGACTGTGAAGCGAAGGATGAACTCAGGTTTAATCAAGATTATTCGCTTTTATTTGAAGTCAATTCACGCCCACGAGATGACTTTTGGAATCCACTGCGCATCTGGCACGAGGAAACGGTACTCTTCTACCGTCACGAGAAAAAACCCCAGACACCAGACATACCGGTGGCGGTTGTTATGGAAACGGGATATTCCACTGCATTTTGGGGGGAAGAAAAGGGCTTTATTTCATTTGGCGCAGATAGAATCGGCGGAAGTCTCATTTCGCTTTCTACTTCGGTCGAAAACAAATTCCTCGCCTAATGAAGTGGGATCAGTTTGCCAAATGTTGTGGTTGATTTTATACCCGTTTCCCTCCTTTCTTCGACTCGTCAACTTACGGCAATCCTGTTCAGGGTTTTCTCGTGGCGGTAGGACAGTACGCGACTTCACATCACAGCGTAGGAAAACGTGCAGTTAAACGACATATGCAGGTACATTTGTTATCTAACTGCTAAGTCACGTGAATCGACCCCATTGTATGCATTAACATCATACGGTAGATGCATGTTGATAAAATTACGACAATGTATGAGTTTTGAGTAGTAAAGCACGGATCCATCTCCCTGCAATTCTAATGCTGTTGGCAAGGGCTAAGAGAACAAAAAAATGTTGAAATAATGAACCATGATTGACTACACACTTATAGTTTTATTACCACAGAAAGAATTTGTAGTTTATCTGAAATCTCTCACGATCTGTAGGCGTGTGAAGTACTAGGCAT